>JABUQX010128870.1:12500-15000 GCA_015478945.1 Trachelipus rathkii | reverse complement strand
AATTATACCCAAGATCCGTCTCCGAATCCGGATCCGGATCAGGACCTGACCTAAGGTTTCTGCACTATTTTGAAAATTGTTCAGTACGTCTGGCAATAAATCTTTCACCTAAAAAAATATTTTTGAAAAAATTCATACCTTAGGCTCCGGCTCCGGCTCCGGCTCCGGCTCCGGCTCCGCTCCGGCTCCCGGGGCTCCGGCTCGGCTCCGCCTCCGGCTCCGGTTTGACTTCACCTTCGGCTCCGGATCTGACTAAGGTTTCTGAACTATTTGAAAATTATTTAGCAAAACTTCTGGCAATAAATTTCTCATCTAAAAAAATATTCTTCTGAAAAAAAAATTATACTATTCCACCGGCTCTGACTCTGGCTGCGACTTCCGACTCCGGCTTCGCGACTTCCGGATCCGGATCCGACTAAGGATTCTGCACTATTTGAAACCTGTTCAGCACGTCGTCTTCTGGCAACAAATTTTTCTTCTAAAAAAAATTTTTCTTAAAAATATTTATACCCAGAATCCGGCTCCGGATCCGGATCCAAGATAGGTTTCTGCACTATTTGAAAATTGTTCAGCACTTCATCTGGCAATATATTTTTCAGGTAAAAAATATTTTTTCTAAAAAAAATAAAACTTCGGCTCCCACTTCGACTCTGGATCGGACTCCGGATCCGGATCCGACTAAGGTTTCTGTACTATTTTAAAATTGTTCAGTACGTTTTTCTGCATTAAATTTTTCACCTAAAAAATATATTTTTGAAAAAAATCATACCTAGGATCCGGCTCCGGCTCCGGCTCCGGCTCCGGCTCCAACTTCGGCTTCAGCTCCGGATCCGAATAAGGTTTTTGCACTATTTGAAAATTGGTCAGCAGATCTAAAAAAATATTCTTCGAAAAAAAATCATACTCCGGTTTCGGCTCCGGCTCCGGCTCCGACTCCGACTCTGGCTCCGGCTCCGACTTCGACTCCGGCTCTGACTTCGGATTCCGGAATCCGGAATCCGGATCCGACTACAGGATTCTGTACTATTGAAAAGTCAGCACATCTTCTGCCAATAAATTTTCATCTAAAAAAATTATTTCAAGAAAAAATATACCCAGGCTCCGGCTCCGGCTCCCGGCTCCGGCTCCGGCTCCGGCTCCGGCTCCGGCTCCGGCTCCGACTCCGGCTCCATTTATTTGACTGAGTAAAATCTGAAGAATGAGCTAGAGGTTGAGAATATGAAAAAAAAAGATTTTCTATAATTATAAATAAAGCATTTTTTTGATCCTAAACCTGGAATTGCAATTATTGACAGGAATAGAAATTTTTTAGTTTGACACCTCCCAAAATAAATTTCTGTATCTAAAAAAATATTTAGAATTTTTAAAAATTAATTACACCATGATGTTCAGGAGGAAACTTTTCAACAACTAGATAAAAAAAAATGTGAAAATTTTGATTTTGCTTTCAAAAAGTAGGGGGCCTAGTTATGAAGTCTCCTCTTAACGGCCATAATTCGGCTGCTATTTTTTTAATGATATGACACTTGATCTTATCTTCTATAGGCTTTAGATGACTGCTCGGTTAATTTCATTAAAATTCTCCAAGGGCTTGTACCAAAAACCACCGTCCCATTTTTGGGACATTGGCCACTATTCATGAAAATACTCAGAAGGAAGAAAAACATGTGCATTATTTGGAATTGTTTTATTTTCCTCAAAGTAATGAATAAAATGTAAAATTTTATTTAAACTTTAAATATATTATAATCCAAACGTTATATATTTTTATAACATGGATATATTCCCATAATCGTAAAATATTATATAAATAATATATATATATATAACTATACATAATATAGTAATATATATAAATATATATATATATATATTATAATATATAATATATATACAATATATATTATAATATATACTATATATATATATATATATTATATATATAATATATATATATAATATATATATATAATATATATATATAATATATATAAAAATATATAATATAATATATATATAATATAAATACAATATATACTTGGTATGGAATCCTCTGAAAACACCACACAGTGATGTGAGGACATTTGCATCTAAATCTATATGAGTCGTTATTTTCCCACAGTTAAGCGATCGTCCGCTGCGGGATTTCTATAGGCTGTGTGGTGGTGTACAATATGCCGTGGAATCGGACTTAATTCTTTTCACTGATCTCGTCCCTGTTTCAAAAAAATATTGTGTTGGTGGAGTGTCTGAATGCTTGCCCTGGGCGTTCGGAGCGTCCATGACATCGGTCCGCCTGGTTGTTGTATGTGAGAGGACGTCTCTTTCCCCGTCTGGAAGGGCCTCAACATGTCACTCGGAGAGAAAGGTTTATCTGGGAGTCAGCTCTCCTCGGAATATTTTTAGGTATGTTGGCGAGTACTGCCCCAGTTTCGCTATGTAACCCCACCCGAGTGGAAACCATTAGTTCCCAAGAAGCAAGTACAGTCGAAAAGTTCTA
>JABUQX010128870.1:0-10000 GCA_015478945.1 Trachelipus rathkii | reverse complement strand
TTTCCAAAATATCTAACTGGTATACATAAATATGGTTGTTCTGATTCCATAAAGAACCAATAAATGGTTTAGAAGAAAAATATGTTAAGTTTTGTCTTCTAAATCTATCATGGTTTTCATTTCTCCTTTTGGTAATAACTGCTGGAGGTAAATAGTCATGAGAGAAGGAAGATGATGTTGGAGAATGTTTATGATCATAATTCAAATTTTCTTTGTTAGAATCAAGGTTATAAATATTATTTTCAATTATTTTTCGTCGTTAGACTGTTAAAATCTTTTGGGAATAACTCCTACTTTACTAAGATCTACATTAGATGTAGAAGGATTAAAAATAGTAGCAGCAGTAGAAGTTTGATTATTAGAAGTAGAGGGAGATGTTTTCACGTCCATGATGGGGGTAGAATGGAAAAGGTGCAGAATATTTCTGACGGGGTACATTCTCTGTGAATACGTCGGAGTGCTCTATTGTAAAGTACTAGTAAACATGGGAGATAGTTTAGGTGGAAGTTTCGGTGGAAGCTTTGGAGGAGGTTTGGAATGAAGTTATGGAGGTAACTTGGGAATAAACTCCGGCGAAGAAGAATCAGAGGAAAAATTATCTAAGATACCAGAAACAGATCTAGAGCGTACATTAGGATTTGGAGTCCATGATGTAAAAGCAGGATCTATTTCATAAAAAGGAGTGTCTGGGTTTTCTCGCATGGCTGCGCAGTCTCCTAGGTGTAATACTATCGCAGAGGACCGCAAAATTAGAGGATGTGGACGATAAGCAGGATCCTCTATGGGTAAATATATATGTACTCGCGGCAGTTCCATAGTGATGGATATATGTATCTCGAGGGACTCGCCCTAATTAAATTAGAGGTATGGTGGACGATAAGCAGTGATCTAATGTCAGTATCTGTCATCTCTGTGAAATATAACTTCTTCAGGAGTATAAAGGTGAGAAGGTATCTTAATTTAGAATAACTCGTATTATATCTTTATTCTTAATAATATTACTTTGTCTTTTCTTATGATTTAGATTTCTGTTAATCTTTGAATAGAATTATATATTACCTACTGTTTTTTACCTTATAAGGAATCCTTCCACATCGGAGGAAAGAGGGAATTCCTTCTGACAAACATTTGAAGTTATGCTAGTAGGCTAATCAGTCTTAGTGACCTCTTCAAACGAGAAATAAGAAGTAGTAAGGTTCATAAATATATACAAGTATATCATAAAAATTGTTAAAGTATTACACACACTGTCAGGCTTTTCACTTTAGTGCTTGGTCGAAGCGTGTAAAGGGATAAAAACCTCGCTTCATTTTTTTTTCTCCTATCCTCTCATATGCATGTTAAATACATAGCTATTCCATAAACGAGTTCTGAACATACTTTTGCGTTGCACAAGAAATGAAAGAGAATCAATATATATTTAGTCTATAATTCAAAAATGGAATATTCATCCTGCAAACATCCGCAAAAAAATATTCATGCGGATAGAGAAAAATGATGCGAATCCGGATATCCGCTACACCTCTAATACTAACATGAAGCAAATTGCTAAAAAGAGGAAAGAAACTAAGGTACGGCAGCCAAAAGAAGTGAGGATCAGAGTGAAGCTAACGTACTCTAAATGTATCGGAATGAGTAATACATAATATTGACGTTAGTAATACTGCTGAGGAATCGTAGTATATATTATAGCTTTTAAAGTTGTGGTATAATAATAAGGTGACACCAGAATATTAGTTGTTGATGGAGCGAAATGAAATACGTAGATATAATTGGTTAAAATGATATAAAATAATTTGCAAAAAGAAATAATATTACTGTAGATGAGAGTTCTGGCTTTGAAATTGATTCAGTATTAGAATTGGATTTAGATAAGTGTGGCAAGTTATGGTTTAAGAGATTAGTTGAGCTAAAAAAGTCCGAATAATGGAGTTATGTTTGGGTCAATAACATAATGAATTAGTTAATCATTTTGTAGCATAGGGATATATACGTGATTGATAGTTTTAAGGAACTAATTTAACAGTGTTGAATAGCTGCAAAGCCCTCAAAAAAATGGGAAGTAGTAAAATTGCTAAATATAGTTGACGTACTTTTTATTGATGATTACAGGATATAAGGTATTATATTGACTAGGGAGTAAGCTATGAATACAAGATAGAACAATGGTAATGAATTTTGCGAGAATATAATATATTTAAGAGTGGTTTCGCCGTAGCGGTACATAATTTATTAATATCTAAGAATTTATATAATATGTGATCTAAAATGAGAATATATTCTTTATACAATTATGTAACTAGAGTAATTAGGTGAAAGACTGTTTATAAAGAGTGATGATAATGAAGGGTGTGAATATAAATATATATATTATGCAAAATGAAGAGTTTTGGAATAATATTAGAAGGTAAAAAAGTATTGTAATAGTTTGACTGTAAATATCTACCCTTTAGACTTGCATGAACTCAAACATTATTGAATAGCAGTCACACATATACGTATATATAAATGCAGTTGAAATGAGGAAGTATTTATAGAAAACAGTTGCAATAAAACATCATAACCAAAAGTGATACAATGCAAGAAGATATTTATGGTTATTGATAGGAGAAGTTATGAGTAACAATAGTGGAATAGACCCGTGGGAAAGATATTTGGAGTATTGTGGAGCATTAATGAGGTATAAATTTTTTAATTGGTATATAATATATTTATATATAAATGTGGAACTAATAGTAGAAAAGGTAATTTTGTAAGCAGGGTTACTATGTTTATAATTCCTATCATTTTGTTTACTCTAACTTTTATCATTAATAACGAATAACGCTTAATGACTAATTGATAAGGCCGTCGTAAATTCCAGTAGCGAGCCAAAGATAGATTTATATATAATTTTAACAACAGGTTCAATGAAGAGCAGGTTATAAGATGTCACCTATATCGATTAGAAGAAAGATATGCCAGAGAGGAAGTTGGGAGATAAATAATGATAGTAAGGATTAGAGAATGTTATTTGGTTGCGGATTATAGGTAGAAGTAAACATAAAGTCACTAACTGTGAAGTGAGAATGGTCAACAGATGCAAACGTGGACAAGAGAGTGAATATAATGATATAAAGATACGGAAGCTTAAATTTCCCAAGGCTTATAATTGCTAAATAGATAAGATATCGGTATAAAATGTCGTTATGCAAATGATGATGGTAATCGAGCACTTATTACGTAGAATTATCTAGAATGCTCACTGAGGAGGTGGTATTATTTAAGTAATAGCTATATTATTACTAGAGATAATAGTAAACAAAAATTCTTACGGGAGTAAATGATCTGAGGCCAAATGACTTCCGGCATCTGCAGTTTTAAGTCGCAAACAAGAAAGTATCCCTGTTCATAGTGGAATACCATTATTGAGTTCAGAGATGTGAGTCTATAGTGAGGTTAGGATTGTATTTTTCATTCTAGGATTTTCATCTTTCAACTTAGATCATTCAATGAACTTAAATGGATAAGTAGTAGGCAGCAAAATAAAGAGTTGTGAGAAATAATGTGATTGATAAACGTCATAATGACTTCAATGAAAAATATCAGGAAATAGATGCATGTTATAGTACAAACAAATCGATAATGTGAAAACTTTGTGTAATATTAAATAGTATGGGTACGATAAAGTTAATCTTATATACATACTTGAAATATGATGATATTCTCAATAATGTAGTAAGCACCTATTAGATACATTATGTGACTTTTAAATATAAATATACTTATATACAATGTGATATATTATGACCTATACAATATTTAATATTATCATATTTATTAATTATATAATTACTTTACTTATTATAATTATATATATATATTTATATAATATATATATATATATATATATTAATATATATTTAATATATATTATATACTTATATATATATTAAAAATATATATATATTATTATATATATATAGATTATAGATATAATATGTAATATATATCTATATATATATATTATATATATGTATATTATATATATTATATATAATATATATATAATATATATATGTATATATATTAATATATAATATATATATATATATATATATTATATATTTTATATTATATATATATATTATAATATATTAATATTATATAATAATATATATATATAATATATATATATTATTAATATATATATATATATTGATAATTATAATATATATTATATAAACTGTATATAGATATAATTTATATAGATATATATTCAATTTTCCTTTAATTATTAAAGGTAGTCCAAAAATATGAAATTTAATAAAAATTTAGGAAGGTTTTAAGTTCTTCTTTGAATAATAAAATAAAATTTTTTAAGTAAATAAAAATAAATACTGAATATACACCATGAGCATTAAATTAATTATAATGAATGCTAACTCAATCTAAATATGTACTACTCATGGAATTATTAGCCAATATGATGTACATAAAGTCCATTGTTCTATTCAATTTTTATTATTTTTATTAAGTATGGTAACTAGGCAAAGCCTCATGACTAAGTGAGCTGGTAAGAGAACTATAAATGGAAAGTAAAAAAAAGTACTAAGCAGACCTAAGATACATATCTTTGGAGCCAGAACTATGTTTCTATATTATTCCCGCCATATCTACTTAAAATAAAATGTAGTAAAAAGGAAGCACAATATAAATAAACTAACTATAAAAGTTAAAAAATCAAATGAACAAAAAGACATTGCAGATCAGGGAACTCAAAAAGTACTTTAAAATATTATAAGTAAATAAATTTAACTTTTTTCATTTTTTCATAAAATATATAAGTGATTAACTGTAATACTGGTCTATAGTACTGTGACTACATAGGCCTAGAATCATACTGAAGATAAAAACATAGGAGGCATTTAGATAGGTAACACCCCAGATTAAGGAGATATTATCAAAAATTGGAAGGAAATTATTTATATTTCTATATCTTAAATAAGTAATATATTTAGGTAACATTCATATAACATAAGCTAAACTCATTCTGTATAGCTGATAGTTTGATTTTAGTTTTTAACCCACTAATACATGAAATGGTTTTTAATATAAAGACGAAATTCCTAAATTATTAATTAAAAACACGTAATCTTGCTATTAACTCTAATATTTACATGATTTGTATAAAGGCCGTGAATGCATGAAATTTATAAGTAAATTTTAGATTTTTATATGTAATAATGATAATGATAATGATTAATGATAATATAATGATAATGATTAATCGATATATGATTTAATTACTCAGGATGATATGATGATAATTGTATAATGAGATATAATGATAATAAATTAATTTAATTAAATAATTAATAATATATAATAATTATAAATTATATAATATAATTATATAATAATAAATAATATATAATTATACAATAATAATTTTATTCTTAATATAAACAAAATAATCATACTAATATAATTAAGATAATAATAGTAATTATTAAATAATAATAATATATAATAACTCAAATAATTAAACCAGAAACATGGAACCTAAAAATAGTCTCCATAACCTTTCATAAATTTAGTGTTCTCATTGGTTCCTCAAAAAAACAATAATTAAGTCAAATTGTATATTATAGTATTGTTGCCAAAAGTAAAGAGTGAATAGAAAATCAGTATTACTCAAATAAGAGGATTTTTTTAAGAATAATATAAATAAATCATAAAATTATGCACTTAATGCTCCTTATTTAAAACGACAAGGGTATTTTTTTGTATATGATAAAAAGCATAAATAGTCAATCTATATTTTGATCTTTTTTATTGTTTAAATATTCTATTGTTTACATTCTATTGTAATTAGGAACTGTACTAAGTGGCTTCGACGCCATTGAAGCAGAGAAACTTGTGGAACTGATGCATCTTATAAATTATCCATATTAACGAACAGCTATTGTATAATTTACTTATTCTCTTCTGGTGTGTTTGGCTTATATTTATAGAAACTATATCATGACTTATTGAGTATATCCCGTACGATGAATGTAACAACAATTACTGATCAAAAATTATATGATTTTTGTTGGACTTCCTATATTTATGTCTCATATATAGAGTGTAGATTAACAAAATATTTTATATACGGACAAATATAGCAGCAGAATAACAAGCATGGTAAATAATGATTAAATAAGTTGACTAAATGTAAGAAATTGACTATTCAACTATTTCATAAATCTTATTCAGTAGAAAATTCAAAATTTAAACCTGAAATACATAAATCCAATATAAACTTTAAAATTTCTTTCAAATAAAATAAACTTTCAAATGCAGTAATAAATTACCAGGGTATAATATTAGGGTTGTGATGGTCTGGGTTACTTTTTGAAAGTAATGTAAAATATTGATTTCATTTCTTTTTAGTTACAATATATTACAAAAATGTACGGTTATAAGGTAAAATTAATTAAGTGATATATTTGTTGTTTCGATAATATCTATTAAAGGTTGTTATATACCAGGAATATTTACCAATTAGGTGTGTCAAACTAAAAAATTATTCATTATTTCATAGTTCGAAAATTTGCAATTCTAATAACTTTCCAGATCTTTCCATTGTTTTATTAACTCCAAGACTTCAATATGCTAATGGACAAATGAATCCACAAAGCTACAAACCTACACACCAACAACAACCATATAAAAATCAGGCTCTTTCTCTCAATCATATATAAATATGGTAAGTCGGTAGACTTGAGAGCCTGTGGAGCCTCGGAGCAACGGAAGCCCTAGAGCCGGTAGTCGGCACCCGGACCGGAGCCGGTACCCGGTGAATAGCCGTAGGCTGGAGTTAGAGCTATCCGAAAAACAAAATTATTTTTAATAAGTAAATTATATTTATAGCAGCTTGTGAATGATATATTATCTGCAAAGTGGAGTTATATATAATATATTACTGTATAATAAACAATTTTTAAATATGTAGAAGCCGTAAGTGTACGGAATAACTCGGAGGTGCTAGAGCCGAGTCAAAGCCAGAGTCTGTGATGTGAGTTATACCGGAGCCAGAAGCAGGAGGCAGTAGCCGGCCGGATAGCCTCTAGAGAAGTCATGAAGCCCGTGAGAGCCGGAACCAAATTTTAATTTTTTTATATAAAAGAAATGGAGGTCTTAAAAATAACATAATAATTAACTAATTTACTATGAAATTTTATAATTATAAGTCATATTCTGAAATGGTTATATATAACGGTATGATTGTATTCTGGTAGCTGGGCCTCGGAGTTAGAGTCGAGTCAATGAAAGTCGGACAGGAGCCTTAAAACAAATTTTTCATTAATTATGTGCAGTAGTTGAAAATAATTTTCCAATAAGTTTGGAGTCTAGGACTAATATTTGAAAAGGAGTCTAAGCCGGAGTATTCACGGAATATACCTGGAGCTTGGAGCCACATATTAAGGTAAAATATTTTAAAAAAAAAAATAATCAGAATTAAAAAATACGTCTGCATAAAAAAGTCGAGGGTGAACTATTCTCAAATGGAAACGAAGTCGGAGATGAAGCTTACGTGAGACCGGAGCGGAGCCAGATCTGAAGAACAAATTTTTTCAGAAATTTTTTTATGTGCAGATGAAATGTAATTCAAGAAAGTTGGAGATGAACAATATTGAAAATGAGTCGTAAGCTGGAGCAGAGCCGGGCCTAGCAGCCGGACCGCGGAACTCTAGAAGTGATAATAAGTATAAAGATTTTTAAAAGAAATGCGTTTTTGCAGTAAAATAAACTTGCTGCATAAAGGCGAGAGCATATACTGAACTATAATTCTGGAAATGGAAAACGAAGTTGGAGCTGAAGTACCAGTCAGCTTGAGAGGGAGCCTGGTGAGCCGAAGCCAGAGCCAGGAGCCGGAGTCCGTGATAGCTCTCGGAAAGCCATGAGATGAGCCGTGAGCTCGATATCTGTGATGGTATATAAATGTAACATTTTTTTTCAATAAATTATTTTTTGCTGATTATGAAAAAGTAAAATTTTCAATATATTTATACTATAAAACAATTTAAAGTAACCGAGAGCTCGAGAGCCAGAGCCGGTGCAGGAGCTAGATCCAGTAACCTCAGGAGCTTGGAGCCTAGGTAACAGCTGGATCTTTATAAGGTAAGTATAAAATTTTTTTTATAAGTAAAATTGCAATCTATTTGACATGGTATTATAAATAAATGTAACTTACTATGCTCATAAAGGTTACGTAAGCTTGAAACTTTTTGAATATAGATAAATCAGTAATAATCAGAGCTGAAACCGGAGTATGGTATATCCGGAGCCGCTCATAGCTAATGAGTAAGTCCGGAAGTACTACGAATAGCACGGATATGCGGGTTATTACTGTATTAAAATAGATATATTTTTATAATGTAACAAATTTTTTAGCGTTTTAAGTAATTTCTTAGTAATAATTGGAAGATATAGAATTAATAATCAACTTGATACAGTTTTTTGATAAGGTAAGCCGTGAGACCGGATCCAGTATAGTCTCGGGGTCACAGTGAATAAGTTAACGAAGCTATGAGTTCTGGACCGGAAGCCAGAGCCAGAAGCCGGATGCACGGATAAATACTAGTAGGCGTAGAATGCCTGGTAGTAAGTATATAATTTATTTTTATAGTAATAAATTAATGGTTTCCTGCAATAAAGTCGTATGATACTGAACTATTTTGTAATATAAGATAATGAATAGATAAGATACTCGGAGTTGGTGCGGTTCTGCGTTTTGTTAAGCGGTATGCTAGGTATTATGCGTGCTAGTACGGTTCGGTATATATATATATTGTGGTGCTCAGTGCGGTTTATATTACTGCAGTGCGGTTGCGGTATATGCGGTGTTAGCGTCATAGGTGCTATATCAGGTGCGGTTAGCTGGTATGCTATGCGTGTAAATAAGGTATAAAATAATAAAACTTTTTATCTTTACTGGATTCGTTATATAGGTTAGTCTCTACTTATTTATGGATGGGGTGTAGTAGTGTGTGCGTTAAATGTCTTTTTAAACACATTTCTAGGAAAATATCTGCTGCTCATAAGCAGATATAACTTCCTTACACCTCTCAAGAAAACACTTGTATATTATTTTCTATCATTTCAGCTGACAAAAAAATTCGCTTAATAAAAAAATAATGCTAAGTCTAATTGATTGTTTGAAAATTCAGGTATATATATAATATATATAGATTTTATATATTATATTATTATTAATATATTAATAATATATATATAATATATATAAGTATATAATATATTATAATATATAATAATATTTATATATAAAGTATTAATAATTAATAATATATATATATATACTTATATTTATATATATATATATTATATATATTATATATTATATTAATATAATTATATTATATATTTATATTGAAGTATATATATATTATAATAATAATAGATAAATAATAATTATATATTAATTTATATATTATATATATATATATATATATATATATATTAATATATTTAAGAATATATATATATATATATATATTATATATAGTATTTATATATTATATATATATAATTTAAATATAAAATTATTTTTATATTTATATATAATATTAATATTATATATTAATTAATGAACATTTTCTTCTCTGTAAATATGATTATATTATGATTATTAATATAAAGATAAATTAGATTTAAAATGATTCATTTTTATATATTATAAAAAAATTAATTTTTGTTCTTAGAAAATCTTTTAAGGGAGACTTTATCCTCGGACCCTCATATTTTAGTAATATTCAAATAATAATAAATATTTTTAACATTCAACTAATTTTATTTTTTTAATTATTAATACTAAGTATATATATATAGTAAAATTCCTTCACTATTGTAAACTATCATAGTATATGATATAAATTATTATTAAAAAGTGGAACAATCCTTTTTTAGATACTAATGAAAATATTATATTATTAGTATGATGTTACTAAACTTA
>JABUQX010128869.1:0-29746 GCA_015478945.1 Trachelipus rathkii | reverse complement strand
GCTTTCTACTTAATATATACTATATATCTATATATATATATATATTATATATATTACACACACTCATCTACTTTATATATATAATATATTTAATTATTCTTATATTATATTATCAATATCTCTTTATATATTATAATAATATTTAATACTTATATCTACTATATATTACTATATCTATATCTTATAACTTATATCTTACAAGTAAATATTAATATCTTATAATAACATTTTATAATATCTATGTCAAATATCATTCATTTAAATAACATATCGTTTTTTACTTATTTTGTTCAAATTCTATTTATATTTTTGTGGAAATACACATTCTTTATATATAAAATCACTTGTAAAAGAATATGCATCGGTATGTTACACTGAAGTAGGAAACAATAAATAAATTATTTTCAAAAAAGTATCTCAACATTTATAAATATTTCAGCCTTTAACAATTATAACTCTCTCTCTCTACATTCTCTCTCTCTCATATATATATAATCATATATCTTATCTTTATCTATCTCCTATATACATTATTCTTAATTATCTTCTCTCCATCTTTGAAGATCTCACAAAATAGAGTCTATATCACTATACTTCATATCTCATCTCTATTCCTTGTATAATTTAATATAACTCCCATATACTATCTATTATTTACTATACTTACTATATCTATAATAACAATCTACTATATCTATCTTTTAATTATATATTCTCATAATTAATAATACATCAAAGTTTTACTCATATCATATATATATATAGTATTACGTCTATATAGGTTGTCGCAGGTATTATAAGCCTTGTGGTCTACTACTAGTAACTACTTTATTCATTCCAGTCTCCTATATCCTCACCAGTTTTTCTATTACTTTGACCGTTTCTAATTATAAGTATATCCAACCCACCTTTGTATTTTATTACCTTTACTATCACTCCTTTCCTATAATCGCCTCGCTTGATCACTCAGTGTAGCACCTTTTTGTCCGCTATCCTCATTTGCGTAGTATCGGCAGTAACTCCCCTCCATCATCACTTACTGCTTCACACTCACTACACACTCCTGAGCTCCTCTATTCACCCGGCAGCTAGTATTAATGAGGCTGCATAGAAACATCTTGGAATATTTATCTACCTTGATACCCCCCTGCACTAGGCTCTCTAACAAGCATCCCCGATCGCCTCAGGAGTATATTTGAATTATATACTTACCTCTCTCCTTTTATTCGGGTTATACTATACTATTATTCTCTTGCCCTGGACCGACCGGATACTGCTAAGCCTTATCTCTAGAATACCTATTATTTTTATTCGCGCTCCATGATATTAATAGCTAGGATTGAACACTTCATATGATATAATACTTAATTTAAAATATATAATATCATACACTTATATTATATGTACTACCTAACTATACTCTCTATCCATATAATGGTATAGGACCCTGCTATTCAAGCGTAACCTTAAATCACGCCATAATATACATTTATACCCACATGGCCGGATGATATAATCTTCTCTGCATCTCATATCATATTCACTTCCCAGAGTAACACGATATAATTACTATAATAAGTAAGTAATTAATTTTTCCATTAACCAGTATAAAACTCATTAAGGTAGAAAGCTTACCGTATATAATATTTTAGAGATACCATTTTAAGTATGTCACCTTGATAAAATAATTGTCTTATTAGTCTTATTACCGAGTACACGATATAACACGTAAGGGGATACAGCGGGCTTAATCCGCCACCCACTACAGGTCTATTTACATTTTCATTTACACGATGAAAACTTCTATTTAATTTCTTTGAAAAATTGTTTCTTAATTATACAATTCAGGAGCTACAACCTCACTCTTTCGAAACGAAATATTTCTAATATTTCTTTAAAGTTTCTTCACATGGCCACATTGGGCAGTCGGCAAGCAAGTAGCTCACACACAGTAGAGCGAGGCCGCCGGCAGCATGACATAAGAGCACTAAAACAGTATATAATATTAAATAGCTATATTACTAGAGCGTATGCCGAGTATCCGATACTGAGACGATAGTAGTATATAAAAAAAAGTTTATGTATAGGATCCAAAAATTGTTCTATAGTTTCATTAATTTCTATGACATTTAGTAATAGTATATTAGGTTTTGTTTTATAGATACTTTATTAAATACTTAACTTTAGTCTCTATATTAGTGCATATATATACCACTAATCATCATAGCTACCCTCAGTGCTATGTATCCACTAAGTTATATATATTTCATGATCACATAGTATATTACACTATAAAGGATATAAATACAATTATATATACTAGTATCTATATATTAAATATTATATAGTATATACCTTCATTATAGATGGTTATTAATAATATAATATAGCAAAAGTAATAATAAATATTAACCCACATAACATATATATAGATTTGACTAATACCTACTGGGCTCATGAGTACAATAGACTGGGTCTAATATATGTGCATCATAGTATAAATTATACCTGTACCTATCTATCTCCATCTGGCTGAGATATCATATCTATAAATGTATTTATTACCTAGATGATGTACCTATATATACGTCGCATCACATGCTTTATATATATATCACAGCCTTCATAGACTACTGGATATATTCTAGTTATAGCTATATACAATGAGTATTACATATCTTATGTGAGTATATAGTCGCCCTAATTAGATATTCATAAATATATATAGTAACACGCTTTATATACTACTACACATGAATGTATTATATCCTGCTACTACTATCGACCCTAACTAAGGTTATCATGAGTAATAAATTAGTCATGATGTTAGTGTAGACATAGCTATTTCATAACTCACGATGAGTGTAATAAACCTTAAAAGAATAAAATATATCCACCGGTACTATCACCATAACCTGAAGTAGTGTATTATACAACGTATTTATATAATATTACTATATATATTATATAGTGATTATATATGACTATCTATAGTATAATGAGCGCCGCCATATATAATATTTATGTATAGTTATACGTGTGTCTAGTGTGCAATTGAAGAGAATATATGTATACTATAACAACTAAACTTTTCTGCGCTGCTTATTGCCATCCAGACCTCATCAACCCATTTCAACAAAGTCGTGAATGCACAACACATGTACAAATGTTTTATTGGTATGTCTGTATGTATGTATACTAATATGAAATTCCTGTTTTAAGAGAATTAACATGAAACGGGGGAAATATTCCCGATATTGAATCATACCAAAAAAATAAAAAAATTTAAAATTCTTCTTTAAAAAGATAAAAACACTTTTAGATTTAATATAAATTACAGTTTTTGTGAAGTTTTATTAAAAGAAAAAAATTCAAAATGTTTATAAAATCTGAAAACTTTCAAAATTTAGAAGTTAAACTTTTTAGTAAGTATTTTATAGCAGCTCAAATTTTGACAACAACTATAAATATATATAGTATATATATAATATATATCTATTATATATTATATATCTATATACTAAATATATATACCAAACGTAGTATAATATATATATATATAGATTATATATAACTACTCTATAATATCTGTTGTTCATGGTTACTCAGTGTTCCAAGAGATGGCATTCACGTTCTTATGGTTCGTGGCTCTCTCTTCAAACCTTGGGTGTATATGTGCTACAAGGACATAGTGGTTGTAAAGGTGTTAAAAAAAAGAAGCACGTTTGCGAGCAGAGGTGGGATATAACAAACAGCAGAGCAAATTCCTTTCCAACCATATACAATAACTCTACATATATTTTAAATATTACAAAAAAATAATACCCAGTTTTCCCGTCTGGATTCGAATCTCCACGACCTCTGGTCGGTCCTCGATTGATCAGATGAATTGATTTAGACAGCGGAAGTTTGCTTTCAGAACCTTCACTTTTTATATTGTTACCAGAGGTCCAACTTGAGTTATGAAAACAATTAAGTATACCATCTATCTTAGCGGAGTAGAACAGACCTGCTGGGCAGGTTAATGCAGACCCTCCTTAAAATTATGCCACAGACAATGCTTAGTGACTATATATTTATATACCTACTTTATGTTAAATTAGTAGGGTTTTAACCTACATACTACACTTAGCATTAATAGTACCCTCTACCTCCTATATTAATATTAGTACATATAGTGTATTTGTATATATACTATATCCTTACTCTGTATTACAGTCACTATCCTCCTTCCTGCACCCTCCCTGTTGTCCCTGGCCCTCTGTTTGCCGTCCTGGTTGCCCAGAGGAATCTTTTTTCTCTTTCTTTGTTCTTTTCCATCATTCTTTCACAATATTTTCCTCTTTTGAATTACTGTGGCCACCCCAATGAAATGGCAACACTATTGTGTTGCATGACAATAAACGAAATAAGCTTACCTAAGCCAATCCGTTGTCAAAGAAAAACTATGTTGCCCATTATCGGTTGCAAACATTAAATTTACATGATTAATATAATCTCAAAACTTATACTCGAAAAAGAGAGGAGAGCTGAGAGAGGAGAGAGGAGAGAGAGAGAGAGGATCGAGGGAAACAAAATACCGACAAAAGAAGAGAAAGAAAAAGAAAAAGAAAGTTGTTTTAAATAAAGACGTTATCTACAAAAATTGGCGTAGTGCTTACACGCATTCATTAAAGCTTATGATGGAAAGAGCTTTACAGTATGAAGAGAAAGGCTAAAAGTTAAGAAAATGTATAGAGAATGCTGGGATATTTTTCAAGACGATCAGGAAAATGGGTAAGGAGCTTCATCTTCTCAAGGTCATTGTAAATGAAGAAATGATATGAGCAATAAGTGACCACACATTTATAAAACGTCATAGAGAGAGAGAGAGAGAGAGAGAGAGAGAGAGAGAGAGAGAGAGAGAGAGAGAGAGAGAGAGAGAGAGAGAGAGGTTTTATTGATTATATATTGGTCTAATAAAGTTTCCATAGGAGGTTGACTGAGAGCAGATAATGAAATAACCATAATTGTGTTACAAGATATTGCCCTCAGGAGCAACTGGGTTCAAAAAACACATTGAAAATGAGAATATTTGTGACAAAGGCAGAACATATTGACTAAAAGGAATAACACAATCTAGTTGAATTTGACACAAAAAGGTGCTTCAACACTGATGAAAATAATGGCGCCGGTAAAATATGCAAGAAAAACTTCACCCGAGTTCTAAAGCTACTGGAAGTATGAATCATAGATTATGCAGATCAACAATATACCTGTAATAACAGCTGTTATATTATGGTAAGAGGGATAGGTCATTTAATTCCATTATATGATTCCCACTCTGTCAAGTACTTTTTATGACTTAAAATAAGTATATCATGTATTTTATTATATTAATATTATTCAAAATTATATAATAATGGATTAATCATTTTCATATAAAAAGTAAAATGTTAATATAAAAATATTGTGTAAGCACATCATCTATCAAAAGAAACTACCTGCCATGCTTTGAAGGATGTTTGACCCGAACCCCCCAACGAAATGCTCCAGAAACGACTCACAAAATATCTTATATTGATTTACTGTACTGGCGCATAAATACAACGTTTATAAGCTCCCCCCTTCCTCGCCTTCAAACCTAGTGTCAGTTCCATTCTAACTAAGAAGCATGTCCGCTTATCTCTATTATCCAGATTAACAATAATTTTTATGCAATTTGATTGTAGCTCAGTAGGAAAGACCCTGCTCTAACAGGCGGCATTTTTTCCGAAATCTACCTCTGAACATATGAATTCAATATTTGCGGAGTTATGAAATCGTACTGGTCTTAGATATTGAAGTACGAAAGAAGAATATACAAGAGTAGTTAAAGGATAACAACTGCTTTGTCTTCTACAAGGTGTAAATGAAAATTCGATTAATTAATACAAAAGTGTCTTACCAATAGCGTACTTACGATCTTAAATTGATTTCACATTGATCTATATGAATTAGTATATATCATACATGAGTATGTAATAAAGCTATACATGATTTAGAAATATTTTTAAGATAAAAACACTCACACCAGGTGATTATGGAAATATAGATTTTGTTTGTACTATAAAAGTTAAATCATAATAGACTTACTAGGATCTAACCGATACCCACAATATCACCGTGGTAGATATTACCTTGTAGATCGAGTATATTGGTATAGTTGGCTTTACTGGATGATTGAAGAAATGGACCAGAGATTACTAATTGTGAAAAACTCCAATTGTTAAAACTATTCCAGGAATGAGCAGGGATTTGACTAAGGTAGGCTGAGTAGCGTACTTGTTATGCGGTATTATTGCTGAGTGCGTTTGTTCCTTAAATGAGGGATATTTGTCCATTTATCCTGCAATTCATAGCCTTACTATTATCATGTCTCTTTTTCAATTTTTCTTTCTCTTTCTCTTTTGCTTCTTTGTCTTTCTTTTTCTTCTCTTTAGCAAGCCACTTTTCTGATTTTATATCTTTGCACATGAATCGTTGGAAAATAAATCCTATCTATGGAATCATAGTCTTGATTAATATCATTTCTTGCTCCTGAATCAAACCCTTGGCGCCAGCTTTACCCTTGTGAAAGACACATTAATATTATGTTCAATAGAGTTGGGAGAAATCTTGGTGTTGTTCACCAGAATAAGCTCGAGGAAACTCTAGAGATGAAGAATTTACTTGTTAGAAAAGCAGGAGATGAATTTTATCCCTAATCATGTAGTTTAAGGGAACTCTTTGAAATGCCTCTAGATTCATTTTTTTTGACTGTAAATTGGACCTCCAAGGGCAAATAATAAACACAATAGTACATTCAAAGACAAGTGCGATGCCATAACGTCTGAAACCAAATAATAATAATAATAATAATAATATAATATATATAATTAATAATATAATAATTAATAATAAATACTGATAATAATAAATAATATAGATAAAATCAAATAGAAATAATAATAATGAATAATAAATACACCAACAAGAACACAAATAACAATAACAATAAACAATAACAAATAACAATAAACAATAACAAAATAAATAATGAATAAATATATAAATTAATAATCAATAATAATAATAATAATAATATAATAAAATAATTAATAATAATGAATAATAATAATAACGTTAGAAAAGGAAAAAAATGTAAAATGAAATGCAGGAAACATAATAAATTATCACAATGTAACACATTTTTTGTCTTTGGGCAGAAACATACTGTAATTTCCAATATTTTTATTTCACCTAGACAGGTATGAAAAATAGCTCAATATTTCCTCCCAAACATTGTTTATATGACAAGCCATAATGATATTTCACAAATTATCAATTTTTAATATAATTATTCTTTATGAAAACCAAAGGTATAAAAAAAACTACATATAACTCAAAAGTCTAGGCATTTATTCTATTCTTAGTTTTATACAATAGAGCCTCAAAATATTTAGAGCACTGAGAAGTTTATTCTGGATTACGTTATATACGGTAAGTTGCAATTTTCCACGAGCCCCAACCCCCAAAATAGTTCGTCTAATAAGTCCATGTTCCTTCTCAGATGATGGAATCCTGCAGGAGGGGCAATTTTCCCCCAATTAAATCCGTGCTGAAAATCCGCTCGCCAAGCTTCTCTGAGTACGTGTATACTGTTTCTCCCATATATTTTTTAAAAGCCCAAGAAGGGATGAGCATGTCAAAGATCATGGACTTTGAGGGACACCCTGCACACCCATTTTGTCGCTATTCGCGAACCAAGTCTCAACTAAGCTCCACATAGTTCTCCGGCCACTTGTGGCATTCCCAAGGAAGCACCAGAACCAGTGCAACAATGCTGTACCAAGCTTGCTATTGGTTTCTGTTCCTCTTCAGCTTTTTCGGGGAATATCCTTGCACTCTGGATCTTTTTCTATTATGTGGTCCGCACGAAGACGACCGGCTATGATCATAATGCTCCAGACAAGCTTAGAGAAGAAGCCTTGCAGGTAGATGAAGGCTGACGACTCCTTTTCTAGAGCTGTGACAAACTGTTTCATAGAGGGCCTAATTTCATGTTAGTGGTGGAAAAAACTATTTCTCGTGGGTCATCAGAGGCTGCCCTCTGCATGGTCCCTTCCCTACACTGAATCAGTCCCCGTCGCAATCCGTTGGTACGTGTTGCTGCGGAAGGCCTTTGCTGCCCAGAGACAACAGATAAACATGAAAACGGTACAACGTACGAGAACAAGGGACCCATCAGGAAGGCTTTCACTTTGAAATCTCCGAAAACTCCCCAATTATGTTCTTCATCATTGCAAGGCACTTAGCAAATAGCTTAAATGCTGCTTTTTGTCCTCTTAAACCTAAAACCGATGTGAAGCCAAGAAGAAGATGGTGACAAGTTATCCATGTGAAACTAAGCAAAGCTTTAAGTACTCTTAATGAAGCTATCAATGAAGAGACGTCATTCGCAGGGGGGTTAGAGGCTATTCCAAGTGTCTCAAACAACACATGTCACCAATTGTGAACACTATCTTGACAGATGAAAATGTTGAAAAAGAGTGAAGACATTCTCTGGCTTATGACTGCAACACTATCATGTAACAATCTCCACTGCCTTGAAGTCTCCACGCTAAAAGTTGTCCATTATACTTGATGAGAACCAAATAATACTGATCGAGTCGATTAATGATCTTTTTAGATATAGGGGAAATAATTTTGAAATCTTCAGTGCTGTTCGTTACTCATGGGTACACTATTATTCAGGAATTAATATCTACTTAATTGTCTTCTGAATTTAGCTTGCTTTCTTTCTGGATAGATGGCGTGGTTACTTCCCTTCTGGATGGAAACATGGGGCTATGGGCAAGCTCAGGAGAGCTGATGGCACGCAATTGGATGAACGGACACTCTAGGATATATTAGATGTGGGTCATAGCAGCGCGCAATTTAATTTTATGCCAGTTCGACGCATGGACGGGTCACATCCAAAACAGAAAAGCAAATATGCTGAAGTGGTCAGCATATTGCTTCTCCAAGATTGCGTAATTATTGCGATTTTGCGAGAATTGTCATGACTCATATGTATTTTCCACCGATGTACCACCTGATCGTGAGTACATAAAAAAATAGAACATTATTTTACAAATACCTCTCTAAAATATCTTTCAAGCGTAGTGTATTAAATTATAAGCATAGTTATTGATAATTAACTAATACCCTTTTTCACGTCTAAAGATTCTGCGTATACGCCTGTGATTCATATAATGCAAAGAACACAATGCAAACAACGTCGTTAAGGTGCAAGTATGTATTGAGGCTCATATTCTAGCTCAATTACTTGATGTTGTTAGGTGTTTGAGCTACTATATTACCGGTATCTATCTAACTATTATATATATATATAATATATATAATATATATATATATTATATATATATTAATAGGTTATAGATATAAAGTAATTATAAATAAGATATCATAATTTACCTTGTATATATATATATAGAATGTAATATATATATATAATATATATAATACTATATAGAATAAAATATATACTATATATATTATTAAATAATATAAAATAAATATACCTATAATATATTATATAATATATAGTAGTATACGATATATCTGTAGTACGTATATACGTAGAGTCTGCTAATTATAGAGACCTACGATAATTATAATAGTAAAGAATAATATTATTATATTATATATTATATATTAGTTAATATACTATGTATATATATAGTATTATAGTATATAATATATTAGTCATATATATATACTATAGTAACTAGTATAAATATATTATTATAGTATAAATATATATAGTTAATAAAATATAAGATATATAATTTTATACTGTATATATAATAATATTATATAAATTAATATAAATAGTTCTCTTTATTATTTAACTATTTAAGTAGAGGAACTGTTGGACATACAGACTACGAAAGGTCCAGGCTACTAACACTAATAAGTGAAAGGTATAGCTAAACCACACGCCCTCACGTACATCATAACGCACCGAAATATCGTATAGCTACACGTAAGTTCATATATTACTATGTTACTATCATACATATGGACTCAATATTCACTCAGGCCTAAACTGGGCTTCCGACTATTACTATACCCCAACAAGCACCTGTATACGAAACCTGAATGCTATATATTGTTATTAAAATAAACGTCAATCGCTCACCAAGGTTATATACAAACTAGTAATTTCCAATTTAAATAGCCTCGACTTTACCGCACCTCATAAATGAGCGTATAACGATGACACGGCATCACAGGACTACGACTATTCGTACAATATTATCCGTCACTCGCAAAACACCTAACATCACACCCTCAGTACGTCAGGTCGCACCGACTACCTGATAAATATATTTATATATATTATATTTATAGAATAATATAATATATAATAATATATTAATAGTTATTAATATAGATATATAAGAATAGTAAATATATATATTAAATATAATATATTTAAAAGTAAATATAATATCCCGGTAGTACTTATATAGTAAAACGGGTAGCGAGTACCTATACTATGATAAGTATCGTACCTCTCTAAAAGCTTTACTTTTGCCACCTGATAGTAACTTCTTATATATGTGGTGAGATAGAGATTCAATCCCTTATTGATTCGTCTGGTCCACATACAGAACATACCAAGAAAAATTAGGGAGTATAAATAAAAAATCCTTATAACACAATATAATTAGCTAGGTATACATAGATTAAATTCAACGGCTGCTTACTTATCCTATTAAGATCTAATTAGATAGACGTATCTTTCACTAAAACTTCCACCGCCAACAGGATCAAATAAACACAAAATCGCATAATAAATTAATAATCTGTTTCTGGCCCTGGCTGTCCCTCTTCTGAAGGTGCAAACTCTAAGTCTGTTGGATGCATCTAGTGCTGAACACCGCACTATAACCCGTCACACACACACGTATTGTGGTCTACCACATCAACTACGATTCCCGTAACAACTACTAGAAGGACCTTAAAGAAATTAAAAACTCAGAAAATGAACTAAAATACTTTAATAAATGTGATTACTTGAGCTGATACCCGATTCGGCCCCCCGAACTATACATAAATTCTCGACAGGAAGAATGATTCAGGTCTGAACACCGCCTCAGAAAGGGTATATTCAGAAGTTTCTTAAATCAGAGCCACAGTGGTGTGCAAAAACGGGTCGAGAGGTCCCCATCTTGTGTTTGAAGTCACGGGAGCTTAGGTTGATTGGTTGGCTCGACGAGCATTCCTAGTGTGCGACACATTTTATGCTACAAATAATCGTGGTGCGCATAAGTCGTCAGAGCACTAACGGATATAATCGATATTAAAAATAATTTTCGAATTAAAATTTAAATCGATCAATTAATTAATTTAAATAAATTTATTAAAATAAAATTCAGAAGGTGTTTCAAAGCATAACAGGTATACAGTCCGAACAGAAATTTATTGTATTCTTATTAAGTTTGTTTGCTATTGATTATTATAGAGTATATTTATATGAATAGATGTGAGTAAATGAATCAAAACCTCCAGAAATAAAAATTATCAAAATTAAGAAAAAATCTCCGGTCCTTTCTTAGTTCAAGCTCAGATAATATAAATAATACCTATTAATATATATATAGATATAATGAATATGGAATATGAGTCCGGTAATGAGTAGCTCACCCTAACTAAATATATAATAGAATATATACAATGTAATATATAGTATTATAATAATAATAGTATATATAGTATATATAAATAATAGATAGGATTGTACTACTAGGATAATATACAAATACTATATAAATATATATCATATATAATATATGGCAATGTAGGGGTGCTCGAGCCGACGGGGAACAAAAGAGGGGAGGACGAATTTCCGAGTACCCGTTAGTAGAGGAGGCGGATAGGATAACCCCCGACCGACACTACGCCAAATAACCTAAAATAGCGGAGGGATTCCGGGAGTACCCTTCCCCGGAGGGGGGGAGATCTAGTCCCTACCTCGTAAGTCCGGAAAAGGCCCGAAGACCCCGACTCTTGCCAATTCAGGGCGGAATTATACCCTTGGGGTAATTCAATCTGTTTAAAAAAAAAAAAAAAAAAAAAAAAAAAAAAAAAAATTTCACTATTAATATCAAATATGACTATCGATGAAGTAAACTATATTCGATTAGATCGATATTAGTAAAAAGATTTTGAACTGTCAAGAATTGGTCGACACATTTTTCTAATAAAATGTTCCAATAATTGTAGGACAGCTTAATGGGTCGGACGAGCAATTTGGGTCGACGAACTTTTTTCGACTATATTGAACCTGTCGACCATTCTTACCCTGTCGACCAATATATTTCCTAGCTTCGCTTTGAACGATCTCTCTCTTTAGTTTCGCCCCATTTTGAAAATTAGCAACAGGACATGATTCAAGAGAAATAAAAAAATATGTCTGCATGTGTATTTATAACGTTGTTAATTTCTTCTGAATATGCAACATCTCCAAGCCCAAAGAGTATCTATAGCTCCATCAATAACTAAAAGCAAAGTTTGGAGGAAATAATAGATATTTTTGTTTTGCTTCTACACAGATAAGAAATTAGACAATAATGTCTTTCAAATGCAAAGACCAAATAAATGCTCCTATGTTTGCAAACCATATTGAATTAAATTTACAAAACAACACCCACAATCACCACATACATCAACACTCTAACATCACACACCACACATATAAATGTACAGTACTAAATATAACAGTTAGTATATAAATAAACATATATTAGTATAATATATATATAATATATTATAATATATATATAGAGGTAATATATATCTATAATATATAATAATATAAAATATAAGTAATAATATAAATAAAGTATATAAGAGTATTTATATATATATATATTTTCTTTTTTTTTTATTTTTTTTTTACAGACATCGCCACCGCTCACGGGGCCAAAAGCTCACTATTTCAAGGAGGAGGTGTTAAAATCAACAAAAAATCTATCAACAACCGCCAAAATCAACCAGATGAGACACAGAACGCCGGGGCTTTAAAAGTGAGGGAGATTATAATTGAAATCATAATACACAGGAAAGATGGAAGAGAATATCACAGACAAAACAGACGGATGCAAGGAATAACGAAGGTAAAGCACCTACAGGCGAACTAGTCTTGTGAGTTAAAAAAGTTTGCTAACATATCAAAATCACAAACTCCATGTGCCGAACAGCACCCCTTGTTGCTCAACGAGGGCGTCCTCTAAAGGGAAAAGGATGGCTACTTGCGAGTGGTAAAACGCTCGCCTTCGAAGAGCACCGCGCCGCTGATGAGGTACGCATAGAAAAGAGATAAAGCACCAACATCGCGCCGCCAAGACCTAGAGGGCGTCAAGTGTAAACTTAGAAAAGAATAACGGACAGGTAATCTATAAGTCATTTTTTGCCTTTGATCGACCCTATCCAGAAAGCCGGTGAAACCTGAGCCCCCACCTAAGATTATTCGTGAGAGCGAGTTAAACTCGCATAACAAGGCGGACCATGATGGAGGCCCTTATGTATAGACTGGTAAAAAAGATAAGACTGTGTGAAATGTGAAAATAAAAGTGTCTCGCTAGTACTTAAACGACACTCCCAGTTTCTATTTGAGGCCGCACCTTAGCAACCGTTGATTGATGTAGGTTCTTTTCCAAGGACATTTTATTTTGTTATTATTTAAGGCCAAGGCATGTTACTATATGTGAATCAAACAGGAGAGACGGAAGAGAACCGTCGAAAGAGATAAAGGAAGTTAGAAGGTGTCTTATGGAAAGGAATTAAATTTTGAATAAGTTGAGTTATTTAAGAATTAGAAATTCACAAAAGGTTGAGGGACGGGACCACCACCCGGAACTAAAATTCGTAAATCCAAGGGTATCAGCACGACGAAATAGAACGTAGAACAGATTTTAAAGACGAGAGGCCAAGTGAATCTAGAAGTAAAAACAGAGAAGTAAGCAGCAGAAATTGTAGATCAGATGAGTTGAAAGAGATGCAGAGGTTCAGTATCCTCATCGGGCATAATGAGTGATAGAGTTAGATGTGCAGTGCGTGAGAAGATCATTAATGAAAAGTAGGAAAAAAAGTAGGAGAGAGAGAACAGAAACCTGAAGAACACCACTATTATTGACAAAAGGAAGAAGAAGTCGGCCCATCAACACAACAGCCGAATATTGAGCGATTTGAAAGAAAAACTAGACATAAGTTAAGCAAAGAAGAAGGAGGAAACCCAAGAGGGGAGCTGAGGAAGCAGTGACCGCGTGTGGCCAACCCGGTTCAAGATGCTTTGCGAAATGTCAAGCGCCACCACGCAAAGTCTCCCCGTAGTTCCTCCTGAGGGCAGGAAAACCATAAATCGGATACATAGGAAAGTATATCACCAGTAGGACCTCGAACGCCGAAAGCCGTGCTGGCGAATCGGAAAGAAAAGAATGAGATTCCAGATGGTCTAAGAAGTTGAGCAGTCGGAGGAAGGGTTTCAAATAGAACTTAGATAGCAATAGCAGGTGAGAGCTAGTAGGCGATAGTTAGAAGCAGATCAGAAGCGGCTTCCTTTTTCTCGGAACAGGTTGGACATGTGCGGAATAGGTTGGACATGAGGGAAAGTGTTAGTATGATACATTAGGAATATAGCCTGAACGAGGGGGGGGCCCAGCTCGGAAGAGCCACACTCCCTCCAAAAACACACGAGGGAGGAATGCCCCATCCCCGGCCGCCCCGCCTTCCTAAAACGTTCGATTACATCTCAGGAGCCCATGCACCCGATCAAATGTGATCACAGGCAAAGGCATAGGACACATGAGAGGACGAAGGTGGAGGAGGAGGAATGCCAGAATCGTCCAGGGTGAAGTTAGAGGAAAATAGGAGGCCGAAGAGATGGCCTTTTCAGTTGGAGAGATCATGAGCAACAGAACCATCAGATCGAATAACGACGGAGGAAAGGTCGTTAGAATTTCCTTCATCATTTTAGCAGATGTTGTTTGGCAAGACGGCCAGAAAGATTTATCAGTAGCGAGAACCAAGGAGGTATAGGCGCACTTTACGTATTTATGAAAGCCGCTTTCGCATCGTCGAAGCGAGTATCCCTGCAACGATTTCAGCTGAATTGAAAAATTAGCGGAGTGATAGAGAGAACGAGAATTTTCTCCACCCCCGATAAAGCGCTGTCTTCTGGCACTGATGGCCAGAGAACAAGCACGATTCGAACCATGGATTATGAGGAGAGAAAGATTTAGTCGAATGAAGGACATGAAACCTGCTCATCCCGTACGAACGATTACAGGCTCCCACTCTTGTAGGCACAGAAGCCGAAGCGTTCATCAGAGTCAAAGCAGTCAATTCACAAATTATGTTAGTTAGCGTTAGAAGCACGCAGATTGACCCCCCAAATCACCCCAGATCAAGTTGCAGAAAGATAACCGCAGCATATTGCCGGAGATTAGGAAGGCTATGTGGAGAGAAACAAGTCATTAAACGTTAGAGATAAAGGTTGGGGGTCAGATTTAACCAATTAAGCGAGCCCGAAGGTAGTGTATTTTTAATAAGAGAGAGAGGACTAGTAGTAGAAAACAATAGACGTCAAAGTGTGTTCAAGAGCAAATTGGATCTAGTGACGATCCGGAATGATTGTAGGTTCCTTGATCTATGTTCGCTCCAGAATCGTAAGAAAGCGGCTGATATAGAATTCAGCCCTCCTCTACACCACCTAAGACAGTATGAAGAGACCCCAACCAATTCAGTGTTAATTTACATTGAAATCCCCTAACATAGAGGCATCCTCAGATATATTCTGGAACTAATAGTAGAAGAAATAAACACGTCTCGTGAAATGAGAACGGTAGTTAAGATATTCAAAGAAGAGTGAACAAACTCTGTATCGTTCCAGGAAGAACAGCTAGACAATGAAGCCAAGAGTTAAATTGTAGTAGAGGATTAAGAAAGATTTATTTGAGCGCACAACAGCATCGAAGTTAGGAGAATATCGAGATTCACGTAGAACGTGTTACAGAGAGCTAATTAATGATGTTACATAAGGCTACACACTCCACCCTTCACGACGCGAATATATTATGAAACTAAGTTATGGTACAAGCTTTTAATAACGAATTAGAGAGGTGAATTTCTAGCCATCTGAGTCTCACAGAGAGCAAAAGGTTAGGGTTAAGAGTTAGATAGCATGATATCTTCAAACAGAGAGACGATAGTTCACATTTTAAAATCATACAAATGTTGAGTAATACCTTATGTAAACTACTTACATATATGCATTAAAGCAAACATATTTGCACATACTGACACTCACGCCCATCCACGGTCACACTACCACACACACAAATAAGAACAAATAAGAACAAATGAAACAAAAGAGAAAATCGGGATAAAAATTGAATAAAACTAAGAAAGTTGCTCACAAATTATTTAAAAAAAATACTACATAATTAACTAATAAAGACAGTAAGAATATACAATACTACTACCACTAAAATAACACATTAACTTAAACACCTAAAAACAACTTGTCATCGCCTCAGTGTGGTATAAACGGGTATATAAGAGAATATATACATATAAATTTTTATAGAGCGTGTATGAATATAAAAATGTACATATTTTTTCTATTTTTTTAATTAAATATAAAAACAAAGACAGAGGATAGTGATATATATACTATAATATATGAATATATTTTTATAAGTATAACGTATAAAGTGACATAAATATATGATAATTATATAATAGATTAATTAATAAAATATATAATATATATAATATATTTATAATATAATAGTAATTATATATATAACAACAAATGGCATGGTATGCGGGAGAGGGTAGATGGTTAATAAGATGAGTATTAAAGTGAGACTAAGCAGGAAGAAGAGGAAAAAGAAAGAGGTGATATAAATAGATGATAATAATATAAAATATTATATATATAATATAATATAGATAGAATAACGAACATTAGTTAAAATTAAAAATATCTGCAATTATTATTATTATTTATGATATAATAAAATATAAAGATAAGGTAAATAGAATAAACAATAAGTAAATGACATAATATAAAAATAATAAATATATATTAATATAAATATAATAAATAATAATAAAATAAAGAAGAAAGAAATAATATATAGAACTGTCCCGTTAAGGAATATAAACATAAGTTTCATAATGCTCCCACCACCATGACAATGTCACGAAGATGTCCATTTCCCATTATAAGACAAAGCTTAATTACTCTAGTACTAAGTTACAAATCTCATGTATATGTTAAACAAAAAAGAAAGACGAATGGAGAATTGAACAGGTAAAGGCACGAAGTGAACATATACTTATTAATGAAGATGACACTTATGAAACAAAAACACACTAAAATAATGTAAGAAGAAAGTCAATAAAGAAAGGATGAACCAGAATGATAATTTTGAAACTCAAAAAGTTAAAGAACTAATAAATAAAATCAGGATATTCATCAGAGAAGTAGGAAACAAATAATTATTAATCACTACAAATGAATTTAATATTAAAACTCATATATATAATAATAACTATATATATAAAGAACAATAATCTACAAAGAACAATCTTCTTCAATCTCTCATATATAAAAACAATAAATAATAAAGTAATTAATCTTCAATAAGTAAATTAAAGTAAATACTAGAATCAATCTTAATTTACTACTATGTCTATCTTGGAAAGTTATAAGTATATTTTGATATTATGAATATTATATATAACAAATAATAATATAAGATATAATTATAAAAAAATAAAATTAATATATATAAGTATAATGAATTAAATTAATATAATATTTAATATAATTAAGTAATATAAAAGAAAATTAAAGATAATTCATAATATTATTAAATATAAATAGAAGCAAAAAGATTAAAAATAGATCATAAGACAGTAAATAAAATATTAGTATTTCTAATAAAAGAACTAATAATGTAAAATAAATAATAATTGATAATAATGAGAATATACAAAAAAAAGAATATTAAATATTTAACATTAAAAGAATTAGTATTTTAATAATAGCTTATATTAAGAGTAAAGAGTGCAATATAGCCAAATTTAAATAAGAAAGATAATAAGACAATTATTATAATGAAAAATTCTAGAAAAAACAAAAACAAAACAAAAACTTATCTCAAAATATTTAAATAAAAAAAGAAAAATAAACAATATACATAATAAACATAATAACTATAGTAATATTAACAATAAAAACAATTATATATAACTCATATATATATAAACTCATAATCTAAATAATAATTTAAACTTAATAATTAAAAAGTAAAAAAAATTATAAAGAATAAATATATAAACAGAGTAATAGACTAAATTCGACATTTTCTTTTGATTCGTATAACATAATAGATGCATTCTCTCAGTATACATCAGCTAGATAATAATACCGGCCTTAAAGCTACTGTAAAGGGTTTGGACGAATAATACCAAATAAAAAATTTCTCTTAAATATCAACCTATACTACGAATTAAAGACAGGTCTATAATACAGGTATTTTACAAAGAAGAACTATCAAATTGTCTCGTCGTACTATCCGGTATAACCACTAATCGATTTTAAAACATTATCGGCTCAATAATGTTTAGAAAAAAAAATTATAATACAGAGTTTCTTAATCAAACCTAGCAGTCCCCATTATTATTAAATTAATAATATAACGTTATGTAGTAATATAATATATCCAATGTTGATATTCTATATATTTAATTGTCTATAATTACTAGATAATATAAATATAGTATATTAAGATATATCTATTATATTTATATAATATATAATTATTATAGGAATATATATAATAAAGAAGTTATAATTATATATATATATGATATATATAAATTATATATATATTAAAATATATAAAATATAATAAATGATATATCATGATATATATATGTATAGACGTATTAATAATAATAAAGTAATATTAAATATATATATATATATATAATATAAATAATAGACTATATAATATATATAATATTATATATTATATATAGTAATTATATAATATATAATCATATATACGGTATATAATATTATTATATAATATATATGATATATATCATCTATATATAGTAAATATATATTAATTACTAGATAATTAGATAATTATTAATAATATATATAATATAGTATATTATATATATAAATAAGATATAATAATTATAATATATATATATTATATCATATATACCTATAGTATTTATTATATATATATGATAATTCCAGGGGCGTTCCCTACCATAGAGTGCCCTAGGAAAGTATGTGGCGCCTGGAACTCAACCCTATAAAAGACTAATTAGTTATATTTTAATTGACACATTTAGATTATATTAAGGAATATGGGGTGTCTGTTCAAATGAAGATAGTATTGTACACAATTATTCATAAAATGATTGACAAAAAGTTAAGAATGCTCTTAAACTTCAAATAGCTTATGGTTGTGTACACTCCTCTTGGCCCATCAGGAAGGTAGTCTGCATAAGTTATACCGCTAATCACTTACAGAAAGGAAGTGCTTTTCAGATTGCGCTGATTACCCGTCTCTAAAAAAATTTGACGATAACTAGTACAGGGCCTATATCCCGCTTCAGGTCATCTGCTATCTTTATGCACGACGCTCGGCTACTCTACAGCTCATACTGTTTTTTTATATCCTTCAATTATTATACTTAAAAAGTGCTTGCGTATGTTCACATTTGATCGACCTGAGTTTTAGCAAAGATGACTTTTGTTAATTCTATTTATGTTTTAATGTCGGTCTTTTGGGCATGTTATATCACTAGATACCTACTATGTAACGATTTTTGCTAACACTGTTATAGATAATTGAGGCGTAGTATATGTATATATCTTCGTTATACGTTTATTATCTTATCATAATTGAGCTAATCGAGTACGAACATAGATGGATAACACCACCAAATATTAACTGCATTACAAATTCTAGAGTTGAATAACAATACTAAACAATAGTATCTTAGTGACTCAAACTAAGACGCCTATTATTTACTTAGTATCCTTAAACGAATGACTATTATAGTAGTAGGATCTTAAATCTAAGCAGTATGTAAAGAATTACTAGCTTATAATTATGTAAGTTTAGTTTTCAGAATTGTAATAGTCAGAATAAATGTTAGTATAAACGACCCCGTCTGGGTATATATAAGACCAGTTTCTTAGCACAAACACTCTCATGTATAGAACTGTTTAATGTAGAGAAGAGCCATCAGTCTCTCATGATAGCATAACGAGTGCTACCGTAAACAACGTATATTGAATCATAAAACTAATAACGGGGATTTATCATACAATTAAGCGAGATCCATCTACGTATTGTAATGATAATTAAATATCTGTAGGGTGCTAAAATACTTAGGTGCCTATATATAGACACACCACTATCCCTCGAAATAGAGGAACCCGCCAGCTGATAGTACTCGAATGAGTAAGGCTACTATAAACAAGTCAAGATAATATTTTGGTTCAGAGATTTTAACTACTTATTTGTAAGTAAACTACGAAATTATTATAGAGCTTACAAGCTTGTGTAATAGGTAAGTAATATAACAGCGATGATCTGGGTTTTGAGACGATCCGAACAAACGGCAAATAAACGAACGTCACATAAAAGAATAAATACTTTCCTTCACCTGAGGAATAATAATATAAGGTCTAACACTTATATAGACAATAGTTCTACAACTATATTAGAAAATAACATATATATATATTAGAACATTTTGATTTTTCGAGACAGCAGAGCAGGAGCGAAGCAGATGAGAGAGAGATGAAGAGATGGCAGCAGAAGATGAACGTATGAGGACAGGATTTAGGTATCCCATCTACTTGACAAAACTCTCGAGGAACGCAAGAGTTGCACAGGCAAGAAACGGAGAGACACAGAGGAATTCAGAGAACGAGAGAAGTGGAGAGAACGGAGATGCTCAGCTTTGGCACGTCTACACTCGAATGTATTATTACTAGAAAATCAACGCTATTTCTTTTCTATCACAGCCGATAAGACGATCTGAAATTCGATTATGGAGGTAAAATCTATCATTACAGCTTACGAAATAAAAAGTACAAATAAAAAGATCAAATAATTCTTCTCAATGTACAAGCTTTAGTTCATCTATATAGTCAATATTATTTACAAGTCTCCTCTCTCATAATAGAGACACGTTATTTATATCAAGGTTTGTACATGACCATAACGATGAATACATATCTAATTCTTAAGAAATATATAATCACTGATTTTTAAATATGTACCGATTGTAGGAAATCAATTAAAAATAATAATACTGTATCACTTAGGAACAAATCTAACTCAGGGATAAAATAAGACTTTCGCACTGCTATATGATATTAAGACATATATAGAATTAACCTTTCTCGAACTACTAATATTATTAATAATATACATTACATAAGGTATATTACTATACTGATTCTGATAAACATGATAATAACTATTATATTTCAATAGGTATAAAGGCTAAAGATCAATAAATTACAATAACCCTAATACATACTCAGTATATCAGATATCCCTTTTAGAAACTAAGTTAAATCCTAATATCAACATATATTATCATATATAATATACTGTATATATAAATATATATATTAAATATTAGTATAATTATATATATAATATATATTTACTAATATATATATTATAATAATATATAATATATATAATAATATATAATATAATTAATATAATATATATATATAAGTTTATAATATATATTAATATAGTTATATATATACTATATAATATACTGTATTATATATAATATTATCATTATATAAGTTATATATATATTAATTAACATTATATTAATTGATATACTATACACTCTCTTAAAAATTACCCTGATGCCTACTCACCCACTTAATATATTAATAGATATATAATACATTAAATTTTCATAGTATATAGTATATTATACTTAAATATATATAATAAATGTATAATAGGGGCAATATGTAAATATATATAATGAGAAAAGGGCAATTATACAAATATACTGTAAATATATATATATTATATATAATATATTAAATAAATTATATAATAGATAATATAATATATAATATATATAATCATATAATAAAATAATATTAAAAATATTATATATTATATATTATAAACTTATGTAATATATATATATATATTATAATATATAATATTATACTATATATAATATATAACATAATAATGACAGACGATGCGGTACCACCTATACCTCAGTAAATCTGACTCGATGTCTATTTAGCGACGAGGTTATAAATGTTAAAGAGAAAACGGCTGCAACTGGTTAAGGATTAATTAAAGTATTTTGATACAATTCTGATAATTCGACGACAAAAACGGTCAAATAGTTAATTAGAATAGAAATTATATTAACATTAATAAGATATAAAGAGATTATGTAAAATTGAACAAGAAGTTTGAAATTCAAATTAATTTATTTTCAACTTAATTAAAAAAGGGTGGAGACACTATCGATGTGAAATGTAGATTAATAGCCGAGAGTTGATGTTGTGTGGTGTTATAAAATGTGGTGAAATTTAGGAAGATAAAAATTGATTTACTATACTTGTTGTACTCATTGGTTTCTTAGTTAGCGATTCTTTATACTTATATATGTATAAATATAGGCGACGCCCACTACATTAATTCCATTTAGACTTAATTATAATATGGATAGGCTAATTAATCATTAAGGCGAATAGGAAGTTATTCCATAGAATAAAGCCTCATAAATAAATAAACCTAGATAGTAATATAAATTGTATTAAATACTTTAAAATATAATAACCTGATGAAGCCATATAAGGTGAATAATATAATAGATAATATACATATAGAACTATATATATAATATAATATATAATATAATCATAACGAGAGAAGAGAAAGAGAAAGAGAGCAGAGAGAGAGAAAAAAGAGAGAGAGCGAGTAAGTTAAAAGAGTTACTGGAGGTCGGACCAGCTAATAATCATAGCATAAATACAATAATACGAATAATAATAATAATATAAAAATAATAATGGAATGGAATAATAATCAGAGTAATAATAATAAGATAATAAAATAATATGAATTAGTTAGTAATTAATAATAATAATAATAATAATAATAAATAATAATAATAATTAATAATAATAATAATAACTAATAATAATAATAATGAATATATAATAATAAATAATAATATAATAATAAATAATAAATATAATAATAAAATTAAGGATTTAGAAAAATAATTCATTCAGTAAAATAATGTCAGCTTATCAATTGTATAATATTTATAATAGAAATTTACCTTTGTTATAGCTTTTTACCTTTTTAAGAGTGTGTGCATAAATAAACGTTAATAAGTTATTTAAATAGAATATTCACTCAACTACAAAGAAAATAACTCGAAATTTCGTTAGGTTATTTCCCTTATTCGAAAGTTATCCACTATAAAACGAGAAAGTCATCCTCTCATATAAATAGTCCTATATATATATATAAAATAATTATATATATATATAAAATTATAAGTGTAATATATATATAAATAAATAAAGAATATTATAAAGATATATAGAGTAGTATAACAATTTTCAATACTGATATAATAAGATGACAAAAACTTTTAACTTAAAAATAAAATATATATTAAAATAAATAATGATATAAGAATATACATATATATTATTAGATATTAATATATAAATATATATATATATTATATATTATAATAAAATATAATAACTCATATATATACTATAATATATAATATATAGTAATAGGGTAAAAACTATATAAATATTATATAATCATATTAATAATTATATAAACTCATTAGTAAAATTAAATAATATATATGATATATAATTTGAGATAGATCATAATAAGTATGTAAAATATATAAAAATGTACTACTATATAAACTATATAAAATAAGAGAATATATAATATTATGAATATAATATATATATATAATAAATATATATATTATATATATAATATATATTTATAAATGATTATAATATAGATAAATTATAATAAAAATATCATATATAGATATAACTAGAATAATATAAATAATAAAAAATATATATTAAAAATAATATATATACTATTTATTTCTTTTTTAAAGTAAAATCAGTACAACAGCTAATCGAATGGCCGCTAAGAATTAGCAGTTGAAGGCTCGGTTGTTTACAGAGAAAATAAACTTGGATAAAGTAGAAAAGATCTTCAGCAATATAAATCCCGAAACATTTCTTATTATCAGATTATAATTTAAAAAAATTTTAAATTAAAGATATTTAACCTACTTAACATCAAAACTATAAGTATTGCAATCCTGTATTATAATCAGTATATTCCTTTAACACCATTACAATATTTATATTGAAAATACTAATTTGAAAAATAGATTAAAATACGCAATAAGGCATATTTATTTATGGAATAAATATTTCTTTCCAGCAATGGCGCCTTTACCTTTATTTTACTCAAGTTGTATATGTTATTCAGCTGACCTCCTTCCCATCCTTTCACATCCTCACTGAAGTCAGAGCAAAAAATATCTAATACCCATCATCAAACGCGCCTGATAAAAGAATAACACAACATTTGTTAAAATGTTATTTTATGAAAAACGAAAGAACAGATGCCTCAGAAAAAATTTCTAAAGCTAAAAAAAAATGTATCGTTGATTCAGATAACTTGAAAAATAGAATATCGAATGTAGAATGATCGATATTATCAGCTGAAGAAAAAAGTGAATCATCAATATTTATTTCGCATTGACTATCGAAAAAAAAAAAATTATCAATATCACACAGATTTTCCAACACTAAATATAGGCCTGAATATTATATATTAAATATATAAGAGAGGGAAACAAAGTACCTGATATAGTATATTATATTGATTAATTATTATTATTTATTAATTATTTTTAATTATCGTATATATTACATTATTATTGATTTATTATTATTATTATTATGTAGATTATGTAATTATTATTATTATAATTAATTGAAAAATATAAATTCAATTATTATTTATTATTGTGGTGAGTACTATTATTATTATTACATTCATTGATCGTATACACCCTGATCTATGTAATTATCTTTAAGTCTAATTCGTATTACGATAAAGTGCAAACTCAAAACTGTCGTATGTGTCTAAAATAGCTACAGAAGTAAACTTAGAGTACACATGATCTCGGGACTATAAGGTTTACACTGAGGAACTGACCCATACTTAATATACTAGTATGGTATACTAATATATAGCGTTAGTAACATAGTTATATATCATATGCAATATAGATAACGATAACTCACGTGGCCAGTATATACGACTATATATATATATAGTATATAGCGTAGCCTATCATATAGTATATAATCAAACTACCCTAAAATCATATATAGATCCAGTATTACAAACACAATACCGGATATCAATTACAGTAAGAGTGGTAAACTACTAGCGGTAATATAGGTACAGTATAGTAGTCCATTAGAACCGGATATAACTATAGGTATTTATACTCACCTCAATAGCCATGAGGATACGGCAGACCAAAATACGCCTATAGTATTCTACCAGGAGGTAGAATTAATATATAGTCATAATAAATACTAGGTAGCGATAGTGAATAAAACACTATAAGCCATATAGATCGTAAGAGAGAGTATATATAAGTATAATATAGTAAACATAATAATATTAACATGAAGTGGCGGCTGTTTAGAGGGTTAGTTTCATAGTACTATTTCAACTCCTACTTTTTATTATTTTAACACACAAGAAATATTAATAACAGAAGTTCAAATTGATAATAGAGACAATATATAATAATGATATATATATAGATATAATAGAGATAATTATAGATAATAATATAGTTATATATATATATAATATATATAAAAACTAATGTCTAAATAGTAGTAAAATACTAGCAACATCAGGTAGTATACGGGCATACAACGAGTTGATCCCGATATCACCGTAATAAATAACCTCAGTATTTCAATTGAGACTATAATCACTAGTAAAATAATATGGACAAAGCAATAACGTATAGCTACTATATATAAAGTTAACTAAATAACCTCCTATAAATAAATAAACTACATGAACAATTATAGTACTATATTTTAAAGTAGTATATCACGTATCTAATTATGCTTTAATAAAGATAATATAATATTACCTGTACTAAGGACATATAGTTAGTATATACACGTATACGTATACTTATATATATAAGGTTGCTACATTCATTAACATAGCCTTATTTATTGAACTATAGTTCTAAAAATATCATGTTCACTTAATTTCATATTTGATTATGTACTATACTAGTCATTCAGAATTATACTTAATTATCTCATCATCATATAAAACTGGTATAATCTTCATAGTACTCCGTGCGTCGAGCGGTCGGATCGTCAAGTAAGTATACACTCATCCACAGCACGTATTCGGTCGAATCTGGACTCTATTTATTTCGGTATCATCTAATAATTTCAACTCATGTAGGTCTCATGGTTGTATTGGTCATCATTATATCCCAATCCTCCTACATTCGGGTTATTCTATGTATGGGATTCACAGCACTCACCCCAAGTAAGCCCCTGTTTTTTTTTTTTTAGTACTAATTATTAAGTTTTTAATGTCATTTGTATGGATTAGCAGGGCTTCATTGGACCTTTTTTGAACAACGTGTACCGCCCCCAGTTGTTTAGACAACAAGTCTCAGGGGGCAAGGGGCTTCAGAAGCCAAACGCCCGCCAGAAAGGCGGCGGGGGCAACGGGGAACAATGCCGCACGGGCCGCAAAACCAACCCCACGCCCAGTCCGCCTCACATCCGAAGCAGGCCTCATCAACACGCTGAAACGAAACCAATTACAAAACGAGCCAAACCACAAAATAAACCAACCCGAGTCATAGCACGGAAACACCGGACACTCAGGAACGGAGAGTAGAAATCAGAACAGACGACGAACCAAGCAGGAAACAAGAGCGCAGGGCAAACACAAGATCGTGCGACGGGCTGAAGCACCATGACAACAAATGAGAAACAGAGGACGACACCTAAGCAAAAACAATAAAAACACAAAACAGGAGCAGCAGACATGCACGACATCACCACAAGGACACAATAACATACCCTGACTGCGAAAAAGAAAAACAACACGAGCGAGAATGGAAAAAAGAAGAACAGCAAACAAAAAAACAGCAGATAAGAACAAGTCGAAAGAACACCCCCCGAAACACCAACACGCAGAAGGAAGAAAAAACGAGGAACAGAATCAAACAACACAGAGACCCTCACCTGCAGGAACAACCAAAAGAAAAAAATCATAAATCCCAAAGAAAAAAAAGGAGAAAGAAAAAAATATAAAGAAAAAGAAAAAAAAAAAGTAGAAAAAAATAATAACAAAATCTTACATGAAAATAGGAACAAGGAAAAAACAAAGAGTAACAAAAAAAACCGAAAGAAACATTAAATGAAAACAGGCCAAACCAAAAACCCAACGGGTAACAAAGCGGGAAAACCCGCGAAGAAATGAGAGTAAAAGAAAAAAAAATAATAATTAATATAATAATAGAATTATAATATAATAATAGTATATAGGTAGTATATATAGATAGTAGTATATATATCATAGATTTCGTAATTAGAAGTGGCTCACAAGTTAAGCCGCCGGCAAGCCGTAAAATTCAACCTTGATTCCCTTTGTTTAATATAGCTGGAATCGGCAGGTGGCATACTCTTATACTTCTCTGAGTTCCAGAAAATATATCCTCACCGTGTTCTTCAAAGGCTAAAGGCAAGCGTCATCTAGTCTGCCGACCGACTCTAAAAGCAGTAGCAGTCATTTAAAAAAAAAATATGAAAAAGAGAAAAAGAATGTCTCTATATTTATAAAAAGAGATCTCAATACAATATGTTAAAATATCAATTATCAAATATAAAATATAAATTAGAGAATTAGCGTGTTTCTATTTCTTCTGATATATGTAGTTAAGTTATTATCAAGACTATCCATTAATTAGAATGTGAATAATATAATAATTATTCTATTATTTATTAGTATATTATATATTATAGAATATAATTATTACTTAGCTATTACTATACATATTTCAATTTCATTTTAGAAATAAATTATCACATTATTTTTTATTAAATTAATTGATATTAATTAATTGAGTTATACTATTATTATTTTTTTTATTAATTATATTATAATATTTATTAATTATTATTAAATTTTATTTTTATCGCAATAATTTATTATTATTAATATATATATTATTATTATTATTATTATTATTTATTATTATTATTAGATTATTATTAATTTTATATTATTATTATTATTATTATAATTATTAATTATATAATAATTTATATAATATCTTTTATTTTTATTTAATTTATTTAGTAAATTTATTTATTATAGTATATTAACACTAATTTCTTTTTATTCTTTATTCAATTTATTCATATTTATTTTTCGTATATTTTAAATAATAATCTTATCTTACTTGTTATGATCAGAAATTAACATTAATTAATTTAATTTTAACTTTGGCTCACAGTTCATATGAAAAATAAAGTCATAATCCGATGAATAAAAATAATGCCACGGCTGAATTAATGGATCAGAATAAGCATTCGTATCGTTCCAGACTTCAGATTTTATGTTTTTTATTCAGGAAATTGTCAATAAATAGAATAATAAAACGATATAATGTTAAAGGAAAACGTTTTATGGAGACATAAAAGAAATTCTAGACAAAGACTATGTGGGGAGTAATGACTAATTCTGACCTATTGTTTGCTTATATCATTATCTATATTATCATTATCATTCTTTATTGATATTATTTTATGTTGTAGTATTATTGGAGTGATTATTATGTATTATTATTGAGGTGTATTATATTTTATCTATTATTTATTTTAGTGAATTATTAAGTTATTTCGTGTCTAGATTTAGCATCCCTCGAATTTGTTCCTATTCTAAAGTCGACCACATGCTTTATTAGTAGGGTTATCATGATATATACTATATATTATCTATATAGTATATGAGGAGTAATAATAAATTAGATAGGTAGAAGTATGAGTTATATAATATATATATATTGAATAGATATATGGCATATGTATAAGATTATCTGCTATATAAAGTATAGATATTATATGAATTTTCTTACATACATTATATATATATAGGTATAATATAATATATATTATAATAATATAATATAGCATATAGGATATAATAAACATGAAAATATATATTTACATGCTTTCTATAGCTACATATAAGAAATAATATGTAATATAACAGGATGGAAAATTAAAAGGATAATTATAATATAAATAAATAAATAATAATAATATATATCATACGCTAATATATATATATATATAAAATTATATAATATATATAAAGAAAGAGACAAAATATTAAATATTACAGAATAAAATGTATAAAAGATTATTTTATAGTATTATTTAAGAAGAAGTCCAATAAATTCTATATATCTCTCATCCTTG
>JABUQX010128868.1:0-17500 GCA_015478945.1 Trachelipus rathkii | reverse complement strand
TGATGGCCTCGGGAAAGATCTCACTTCACAGGAACAACATTGTTTCTTCCACACGCGCTGTCTCCACCCAACCGCCGTAAACCAACAGGCAACACCTTTTCACACTAGTGAGCGATTTCCTACTGCTTACAAAGCCTCCCACAGCCGAATAATCACACTAAACTACTAACTTACAGTTATCGGCGAAACAGCCTCAGATTGTTATCGTTTTTGGCACCAAAACCCTACTGAGTTTCTCTAGCGATACCGCTGCCACAACCTCTTCTACCAATTCCATCACATTCTCAAACGGTCTCTTCAGACTTCGCCACACAGAACCAAAATCATCCGCATATAATAGGTTAGGGCACCCTCCACTCATCCCATTCTCCATCTTCTAACACCATTTCTCCTGCCATCCCCACCTCGAACTTTCTTATCAAACCCCCATCCAATGTATACAAATTTGAATAAACAAGGAGAACATAACACAACCCTGTCTGGACTCGCCACGTATTAATCCTAAAACAATCACCATTGACACCATTTTCATTCTTACAACATGGCTCTCCAACGATCGTCATACTACTTTGAATTCCATTCAGGAGCTACCACCAACACCATATGCATCCATGAATACCGCCATTAAAGCTTCCCTATAACTTCTATCATACGCCTGTGTTAAATCCATAAAAATCACATGAAGTATATAATATTAAATATATATATATATATAATAGTATATATATATATATATTATATATTATATATTATTATATATAGTATATATATATATTATATATATATATATATACAGTAGTATATAATATATATATTATTATTTTTAAAAAAAAAATACTTTTAACGTTGTTTTATATGTCCCTCTATGTGCAGTTTGGGGGTTTCACGGACCCAACAACAGGAAACAACTTTTAAGGCCGGTGGCTATCCAAGCGCCAAACCAGCGCCACCAACTTGTTTGAGGTCAAGTTTTTTAATTACTTTGGCCCCAGGTAGATAAAACCCAACTGCTACGGGGAGGATATGAACCAGCGATCTCGTCATCGTATGAGAGGCCCGGTTTGATTTCAACTGACCCTCTATCAACGGGAAGAATTGTGGATAGTATAGTTTAGAACTTAAAACTCAATTATGCAGTAAGAGTCACCTGATAGCCCGATATATGAGAGCTATTATATATATATATGTTATATAGTGGAGTGAAAAATAAATATAGGGAGTGATAGGTAATACCTAATAAATATAATAATATTATAAATATATATAATAATATGGATATTATAACTATAAATTGGTAGTTGGTAATGAAATGTCATTATAAATAAAAAATAATAAATATAAATATATAATATATATCTTTTTACTTTCTATTAAATCTTCCTATCTAATAATATTCCGCGAAACTGTGAAGAAATAGAAAAGGTATGGATTTGAATTAAAATTACGCGAATAAATTTAATTTGAAAAAAACTTGACGGCATGGCTAATGTGCAAGGAAGAATATAACGCACATACAGGCTTTTGAAAACGTCCCAAAAGCGAATCGGGGACCAGTAAAGGTGATGTTAATGCACGGATAAACGTGCACAGACCCATAATCGGGCAAAACATAGAAACAACATGCCGTTGAGTGAGAAGAACAGTGAATAAGTCGGGACAGAAAGAAAGGAGCCAGCGGACACGATAGACCTTATCTTGCATGTTCTCACTGCTATATCATGCATAGTCTCTGAACAGGAGCCTATTAACACCCGCACGCCTATTGAGCTCAATACCAGCCTCCCGGGAATGTAGTTATTGAGAATCAATCGCAGTCATATACAGTATAAAAATCCCACCCTAAAGCTTCATAGGTGACAGTACGATTAGGATCACCATCTAACACTTATTATATGAAGTTAGGATATCGTCATAATGTTAAGGTTACATCCACTATATGTCCAGGTTAGGGCCACAACCAATACCCCCTCACAAATTTTCCTCCGCATTTCAAATTTACTCTGTTAAATACACCTTTATTCATTTTACTTACGTACCATTCTTTACCAACTCACATTCTCTCCTTATCATTAAACTAATTCGTGAATTATTACTTGGATACAATTCCATCTATTTTTTTTTCTATATATATAGGTAATTACTCCATGTTATTACTTGTCTTATAGTTATATCCTTATAAAACTACTATTACTTTAGTGACCTCACTATATATACATCCGAATTACCAAACCGACATAATCATAGTCATCTTATCCATATGATTATTACCAAACCATCTATTCAGAAGACATCATACATTCATTTATATCTCTCATTTACCCCTATTTCATTCAACAACCACTCATACTACTCTAATAAGTTCATCACATGTACATTTATATCAATTTACTAATCACACCTAGCACACCCCTGAGATTGTCCAATCTGAACACATTGAACTTTAAGATCTATACTTCTTATATTCCTAGAATCCATTATGTACGTTTCACTTTACATATACAATAAACACAGGTAACTTAACATCCTCATGTAAGACCCTAGCCAACACTCAAGAATTAGTCCCTTAAATCAACCAACTGATTTATATGCACCAGCACACCTTCCTGCTACATTATACCACAAATTTTATCCATCCTACTACACTCTTTTGAATCGTCCGTTCCCTTCTCATATCCCAACAAATTACCCTTAAATATAATAATAAATCTCTATCAGACACTTTTGATTTCCCAGATCTGCTCAACCATCCAAAAAACAAATAACTTCACAAACTTGCAGGAGTCGTCCTCACTCACAACCATAACTTTACTCTTATCCACGTTTACTTCAAGCCCTCCTTTTACACAGCCCCTGTCCAGAAAAGTCTCTCCTATTCTCACCATCCTCTCAAAACTCCTACTGTCAGTATTCGCCACCACAGAACCCAAATTCCATCCGCATCTTCTTGCCGAACTCAAACCTGACACTCCAGAACCCTTTTTCCGCGCAACGTGGATGCCAGTCTCGAGTTAAACATCTCAGGGTTTCCCCTTCATAGAACTAGCTTCTTCTGACATTTGGCCAAAACCCTCTCAGAGCTCGAAAGGAGTTTGGCTCTAGGGCGGTAAATACACGCTGGCCCAAGAGTAAGCAACAAAGGAAAGGACCTCTAGCCTGTCGCCTATACCATCGGCGAAAGACTTATGATCTACCGCGACGAAACATCCAATCATTACTCATCGTGAATTCATATATATGCCAATAAAAATTCTTTTTCTTTCCTACTTCGCTAAATATCCATTTCACCAAATATCACTAAAAAGATATAATTATTGTAATCCAATTATAATTTAAAGAAACTATCCAATTTTCTTCCTCACAATTTAGTAACATAAAAACTAAATAGAAATTTGTTTTATTTATTAATTTAACTTATTTTTATTTATTAATTTTTCAATACATCATCGAAATTCATAAAAGACTAATGAAATCCCCCTGAAGAGTGCGTCAAAGTACACCCCGAGACAGCTACCAGCGCCCACCCCACTCCCACCAACCAACTTCCGGACGACCAAAAAAGAAACCACCTAAAAATAAAAATAAAAAAAAGAGAAAAGAAAAAAAAAATAAATAAAAAAAAAATAAAAATAAATAGATAGAATGAGCATTACCCTCAATCAATATCTCCATATCTCCACCATTCATAAACCCAACTTTCAACTGCAATCCTCCACACTGAACGAATTCTTTTCATAAACCACCATCATAATAAATAATACAATGAATAACAAGAGAGAGAACATAACACAACACCTGTCTAATACGTAATCCCTATTATCCAGAAATAAATATCATCATTGACACCATTTTATTTCTTAACACACCGCTATTCTAACTATCGTCATACATTCGTCAGGTATTGTATCAGAAACCTACCAACTATATGATATATTCCCCAGGTACTGTCAGTAAACCTTCCAATTAACATTTATCATATACCTAGGAATCAAATTTTGCTTAACTGCAGGCGGAATAAATCTGTCATATTCCCTCATTTTCTTCATAATTCATTATGTTTCAATTTAGTAAAGATTTTGATACCACATTCATCTACTACCATCTACTAAACGCTAACTATTGTCTTTCCACCAATCAGTTCACTTTTCAGTTCAACTCGGACGCATCATCTTTTCGAGACCAATAATACCAGACATATACACTTCCCTAACAAATACTCCTCAAAAAATCTTATTCCTCTCCTTATAAATGTTACTAGATTCTCCCCATATTTTCTCTTACCCTTATATAAGGTTACTTTACCCGCCTCCTCAACCTTTGGCAGTAAAAAAACCTAAACGCTTAATAACCAACTTCAATTCACATTACATTAATCACCTAATCTCGCCTATCCAGTTCTTATGTAATTCATAATTCTCCTAAGTAATATTACATTCATATAACCTGCTAAAGATTTTAACTCATTCTTTCAAACTTTTTTTCAACTTCTCCTAATAAACACTCCTCTCTCCTTACTATAATAACCTTCATCCCCAAATAATAACCTTTTCTCTTTCTATGCACCATTGCTATTTAGGACCGCACAACATTTCACTATTCCAATTCTCTCATTACTGTTAATATTGGTGAAAAGAGATTGTGGAACGAAAATGAATTAAACATTTCACAACCAGCTCCTTCTAACACCACATTCATCAGTTACAAAAGCACCATACCGCGTGAGTGAGATATGCATTATTCTAAGACAGATTTTCCTACAATGGTATACTCATTTCTTAACGGCTTTTTCGCGCATATCTTCCAGATAGAGGAGACAATTCCTAATTCCCTTGTAAGTGCCTCATTACGATGCCATGCGCTTCCAAACTTTTCATTTACCCTGGTGTTTCTCCTACGTATAACCAACCTTTTAGTATTTTCATTTTTCCTGCATTATAATAATATCCAAGTGCTGAGGTATGAATATATTATAGATGGACATATATATATATATATATGATATTTATATAGTATATAAATAAATAAATAAGTCATCAGTATACTGTAAAGGGTATAAAGCTGGCGAAAAGAATATAGAAACTTTATTAGGTAAATATATATTTATAAAGATAATTATAAGTAAGAATATATATATATTATATATAATAATATATATAAATTATATAATTTTATTATATATATATTAATATATAAATATATATATTATTATAATATATATATATATATAATATATATAATTATATATATATATAATATATTATATATATATATATATATATATATATATAATATATATAAATATTATATTTTATATAGCTTTGGAATTATATTAAATTGATTTGGGACCGTCGTCGGATTTGGATCATTGGAAAACAGCTGGGAAGAAGAAATTGGAGAAGAACAAGAGAAGGGTTGGAAAGAGGCTTGAAGAAGATGAAAACTCTAGGAGAGTTACTGATGTACTAATTGAAGCCATTTTATTGTTTAGAAGTGAAGAAGAAATTTTACCAAACTGAATAAAATATTTTAAAAAATTTATTTGATCAAATATTTCGATATTAAAACAAAATAAAAATTAAGTCAAAATTAATATATAAAACTAGAGGAGCTACAAAATTTTCTATTCCAGTCTTATTATATGATTTTCACTAAAATATTCTGTGAAGGAAGAAAAATTTTGGAATAGTTCTTTTAAATTATAATTTTTGGAATACAAATAATTACATCTACTTCTAGGTGATATTTGGTCGAAAATGGATAAAGTATTCAGCGAAGTCAAGGAAAGAAAAAAAAGAATTTTCATTGGATATTATAATAATTTGATCACGATGAAGATTTATGATTGGATTGTTTCGTCGGCGGTTAGATTCATATGAAGATCTTCTTCGCATGGTTATAGGGCGACAGGGGCTAGCAACCGGTCCTTTCCTTTTTTGCTTGAATTACTCTTGGACCAGCGTTTGGATCTTATGCGCCCTAGAAGCAAACTCCTCTCGAGAGCTCTGAGAAGGCGAGTTTTGAGGCCTAATGGGAGAAGATGCTAGTTCTACTGAAAGGGCGAAAACCCTAACCTTGAGGAGAGTGTTTAACTCGAAGGACTGGCATCCAAAAACCGATTGCGGCGAGAAAGGACTTTCTGGAGTAGTTCTAGGGTTGTGAGTTTCGGGGCCAGAAGGAAGAAGGACCGCTGGATCAACTGACAGGGGCGGAAAGCTCTTCCTGGGAGAGGGTTGTTTTAAGATATATAGATTATATATATATATAGATATATATATATATATATATATATATATATATTTATATAAATAATATATATATATTATATATATATAAATTATATATATATATATATATATATATATATATATATATATATATATATATATTATATATATATATAATATAATTATAATTATATATCTGCATTTACATACTCAAAAGTTATAAGACATATTTAAACTAATTTCTATATAATTTTATATTGGTAAAAATTATTTAATATATGGATATATATATATATATATATATATATATATATATGCCCGGAAGGGTGTATTGATTCTCATAGTGGTGTTATGCTCTTGTTACAAACATGTGCATGATATAGCGGTGAGAACCAATGCAGAAGGGTCCTTATCGTGTCCCCTCCGTCCCCCAACGAGTGTATGTGCATTTGTTGTGCATTCGTGCATTAACATTTGTCACGTGCATTATCTTTCAACCTTTTTGCTTTCCTTTCTGCCTCATTTTTCATTAAATTTTCCGTCTTTTCAATCCACCTTCTTTATCACAGTTTCTAATTTTTTTTTTACTTTTTTATTTTTTTTTGAATTTCCCACCCATTAGTCCCTTTAATTATTTTATAAGGTGCCCCTCCCTTTTTTCCCCCCACGGCCCAACGGGCTATCCGGTTGCATCTTCCGCACATGGTTTTTGTTCACCCCACACTTTCCTCCCCGTGGATAGGGATTACAGTGAAAAACCGTCATTTAAGCTCACCTCTGACCGGGCCGCCAATTGTAGGGAACCCGAACCTTTGCTAACCACTCCTGGAGGCTGTTCTGCACTTTGGTTTTTAATCCCGGGCTTTACGTGAAGACTTAAGGTGCCGTGTGGTACGCGGGTGGGAACCGGCGTAGAGTTCTGGGAGGATCTTCCGAGGCCACATCCACAGCCTACCCTACGGGGTGGGTCCGGAGTTGTGTGGGTCTTCTGAAACTTGCTGTTGAGAGAAGGATTACCCTTCCCTATGAAATATACGCCTTTCCAGCCCGTCCTGTTATTTACTTTTATGTCTCATTTGCTTTATTGCTATAGTGCCCATTCATGGAGACGAGGTCTGAGGTTAATTTTTTATATGGAAAAGTCGTTAAAAGATAAAACGTATTTAAACCAAGGTGAGCCGAACATCATCAACAAATAAGACTACCATCTGTCAGGTTCCAGCCTGACCTGCCGCCGGTCCCTACTACTTCTAGAACAGGTACCTATCTTTTACTTCCTTCTCCTTACACCTGAGGGTCCTTTTGCACAAATTTCAGCGTTATTCGTCGTATAGCCCAAACCAACACCCCAGTGCACCAAACGCGTCGGGCAATCCCGCAAAGGTTGCCCCCCGTCACAGGTCGCTCTCATTAGTTCACTCCATATGCTGCACCCCTTCAGGATGTCGGCAGTCACCATCGATTCCCGATAGTTATTCCACAGTTCTGCGACTCGACTACCTCCAAAGCTCTCTTACTGAGCACGACAAACCATTTTTTCTCAGCGATGCACTTGAAAAAGTTTTTAGGAGTTGAAGACCCTCCAGTCACATTAATTGAGAAATGGATCCATTCTCGTACAAAGGCTTGCTTAACCCGAAACCAGTTCATTTGTCATCCTTAACGTAGTCTCTCGCAAACATTACCTGTTATTTCTACTCCTGATAATATAAGAAACACATCTAAAGGCACTATTTTTTGTATGAACAGAAAGACGAGATTTAGATGTCATTATGAAAATCTCTAGCAGAAAAGATTTCCTGTTACAAAATTTATAGATTTCTCCCTCGCCGGGAAACTCCTGACAAACCAAATTCTCGTTTACTGCTGACCTTTAATACCCCTCATCCACCAACAAAGGTGGGAAAAAATAGGGTTCCACAAGACAGTGTTCGCACGTTTTATCCCTCGACCCAGGACGTTCCTTCAATGTCAACGGTTTGGTTCATCCCGAAGATACTGTAGGGGACCGGATATGACATATGCCCAATCTGCTGAGAATTATTTCACCAACTGCCCTGTGAAAACACCCCTAACTGTAGAAACTGTGGAGAACCCCACAGTGCTTCTTCCTTCAAATGCCGTCTTACCTGTTTGGAACAGGAGGTCTTGGAGCTATGTACCATACAAAAATTGAGCAGTAGAGCTATACGCCAGCTCAAGAAAAAATATCAGACAAATCAAAGTCAATCTTACGCCACAATAACAGCTGCCCCCACGCCTCCGCGTGTTAATCCGCCAACACGACCCCATCCTAACAGAACTCCTCTCCTAAATTCCAATGACTCAGGCATGTACTGCAACCTGTCTGCCTGTATTGCCCACATTACCAACTTCTCAAAGAGTACAAAAGCAAGCCCTTGATTCAATCTCCCGCCCAAAAAGCCATCAACAACCCTATCCCGAGTACTAGCTCTCAAACAAAACCAAGCATGAAACTAAAACTGGGTCATTCCAGTACACAAATTTGGAAAACTTCCTGCCAAGACACCACTATCCCATACTTTACCAAATAGTCGTTCACCAAACTTAGCAAAAGAGACGGTTTCTCGTCCCTTAATTCGCCTCCCACACTATTACTCAAATCCCTGGAAAAGATGTTTCTAAAAACAACAGAAAAGAAAAGTCGCCAAAGCTAAGATTATTCGTTAAAATATAGAGCATCCGAATTTTAAAACAGAACACAGCTACCTCAGACGTAAAAAATACAACTCAGAAGAGACCTCGTCGTAAATCTACTCGAGAACAAAAGCAAGGCTTTCACCGATTGTACTTCAAACAATCATAGTTTAAATAACCCACCAATCAAACCTTCTAATAGTCTGTAAGAATAATTCTAGCTCTTCTGAATCTTTCTATAACTCTTCTCCCGAGTTTCCTATATCAGCACTCTCCTAAGGATTCTATACCCTAGAAGATGAACTGGATAATAGCTCCCAAATGGAGGCTTGATGTGATGACCCATTCTCTTCTATTGCTTCCATGCACTTCCGAGAAAAGTGAATGGAAAACTGTCCAACGTAAACGTCGCAAACGCTCTAAACGTTTTGGGTCTGTTGGAGAGGCATGAAGAGTGACCCAGAGGTCCCCACTCTCCAATTAAACTGTCCAATCTTCCAAAATCAATCGCAAGACGAATTACTGGCAAAATCTCCAAATATCGGACCTTGTCAATCCAACAAATTCCTATATTGGAACCCAATTTAGTAACCCCAACACATTTCTCATAAAGATGACACCCTTCTGGTGACACCTTCCTCCCCCATTTCCATAGAGACAACTTCATATCCCTTACACATTTCTGAATCTGCTTGTTTGGCAGATACTGATACTGCTACCATTAATAAACATCAGCATTTCGGTTCGTTCTTCCAACGACCAACCAAACCCATTACAATAATATTGGATGTCGGGTTTGAAACTCACTTATCCCAGGTATCATGGTGAAGCCCCCAACCAAATACTACTCGAAAACTCGCTTCTCAAAGCAGTCGTTACAACCAAAATCTTCCGTTGTAAGACTATTCTTTACCACCAAGGATTTGTTGCTCCTCCCCGTCGAGATCCACGTCTCAGCCTTTCCTCTAAGTCCTAAAACCTCCAAAATAAAAAATAAAAAAATTACCCCTAGTCACATAGTTAAATGTTATGATGATGGTCTCAAAAAGACCATCATCATAACATTTATAACATCATGGCATGGCCACTTTTCTTTCAATGGAATTGTAAAGGCTACTATTCAAATTTTGAAGCATTTTGGGAACTAATTCACTATATGTACACCAAAGTGCATATGTTTACAGGAACTTTGACTATGTCACCTCGACTCTTTCAACCGTCGGAATATAAATTGCCGCTAACCTCTATAGAAAGAGGTGACAATGATAGGGAGGTGCAGGAATACTCATTCACAAATCTGTCCCCTATTTCCCAATCCCTCTCCAAACTAAACTTTAAACTTCATGCAGTAGCGGCACGAATTCACTCGTCCACCAACCTTACTATCTGCTCAATCTATTTGGCTCCGAGTAGTGAATTTACTAAGGTCGACTTAGCTGATCTTTTTAAACAATTCCCTACTCCGGTCGTTATACTACGAGACTTCAACCTCCGCCACCCCTTGTGGGGCGACTCTGTCACTTCGTCTAAGTCACAAGATCTTAACAGATCTCCTAACCCCCTTTTCCCTGGAATGCCTACACAGGACTCCCTACATATGGAACGTTTAGATTACACTACGCTTCTTTTATGTTGTGATATTTCCTTTTGCTTCCCTTCCCCTTATGGGACCTGCTTTACCTTGGTTCCACTTTGATGATTTATTCGCAGTTGATATTACCCAATAGCTTTTAAATGAGCTTGTACCAAGCCCAAGCAAAAACCTAAACTCCAGCTGTTGTATTGAATCGAGCGGAGCTGGACTCGCTTTTATCAGGCCACGAGCTGATCACTCTTTCTCCCGTTCAAATAACGATTTCGATTGCTGTTGATGGCCTTTCAGCTTCTTCGCAGCAAGTCGTACCTCAGGCGAGCGGAAGCTTGCATTTCCGCAATCTTGCCTCAGGCAGCGGGTCGGCAACCCCTTGGTGGTCCCAAGAGTGCGCACAAACGCAAACCGAGAGAAGAAGAAACTCTACGGCAATACAAAAGGACCCGTACCACCCTAAACATGATTATTTTGAAAGCAGCTGCAGCGAGATCTCGGCGAATTAATCGCCAACTTCGCAAACAATTTTTTCGAACTTGCATATCGACTGTTAACTCCACAACTCCCCTCCCTTTAGTGTGGAAAATTACACAGAAAATATCTCGTCGCTCCAACAATCCTCACCCACAGTCTTCCGTTATGGGCCTGTATAAACTGACACGATCACGCTCCTGCTGCTGTAGCGGATGCGTTAGGTTATAGCTTTGCCAGCCAACTCGAGTTCTTTCCGCTATACTGAAGCCCTTCAAAAAAAAGAACTGACACAGCACTGCCAGACTTTTCAACAGCGAGAGGGGAAGTTCATACCTACAACCGTCTTTTCACACTTGCAGAGCATCAAACTGCATTTTCGAATAGCAAAGACTGTGCTCTTGGTCCAGACATGATTTCGTACAACATGGTCCGTCATATTCATCCCTCAGCATCAGCATTTTTTCTATTTTCTAAAATTTATTAAAACCCAAAAGGGGGGAAAAAAGAATCTGTCACTACACTTCTTTTCCATCTATTTGGAGTACAGCTTTTGTAATTCCTCTCCCCAATCCTGGGAAAGATCCGAAGTTGGCGGAAAACCAAATTTCGCTGATCTGTCATTCCTGTAAATTAATGAGAAAATGGTTTCTGGACGCTTACTTCCTGTTCTGGAGAGTCGCCAGGCTTTTTAAAACTTCCAGTTTGGTTTCCGCCAAAAATCGTTCGACTGCGGAACCCCTGGTAAAAGCCTAGACCATTGAACATCGGGAAGCCCCCGTCAATGGTGGGCAGAGTTGCGTAGTGTCTTTTTTTAATCTTGGAAAAAGGACGATTATACTCTTCGGCTGTTTGATACCAGGGACGCATGTCCAGTACATTCGCTTGATTTTCCCGGACAACTCCCTCTTTTCGTCAAAATGCCTTCATGTTCAAATAGATCTATCCAGTTTGGGCTCTTCTATTCTGTCACGCCACTTACTCTGGATGGGCGTTCCGCAGGGCAGTGTTCTAAGTGTACTACTATTGCTCTCGGATTTAATGAATATCGTTACTTTCTATCCCAGCGGACTGTTCAATTTTTCTCTCGATGTCGAGACCCTGGCGCTTAAAATAAGCCGGTGTCAGGCTGCCTTTTCTCGAACGCAACTCAACTAGCTATACTGGAATATTCACTATGGCCGTGCTCTGCTTTGCCTACCAGTGTTCTCCCACCCAAAACCTCAGCAGTGCTTTTAAGAAAAAAGGGAATCGAAGAACTTGCCACCTTCTTCCAGTAAACCTAACTTTATATTGGTTCCGCCCATTCCGGTTACTTCACAGTGTCAAAATTTCTAGGACTCATTTCTAGCATGACCACTTAACGTATGCACCGCATATTAAACACCTGAAAACAAATTGTCTCATCGCGCGCTTGATCTGTTACGTCATCTCGCCTCAAATTCTTGGGGTGCTGATCGCATCCCTTTTACGCCTCTATATCGCCCTAATCCGATTGAAGCTGAGATTATGGATGTGCAGTATACGGGCGACATCCCCACAACACTTACTACACCTATTAATCCCCTCCAAAATGAGGGGGCGATGCCGAATCTCCACTGTGAGCCTTCCGATCGTCCCAACCCCCCAAGGTAAGCCTTGAAAGTTTGAAGCAATTGTGATGTACCTCTCTCTTCGAAGAGAATATGATTTTGTGTACAAGCGTATCTTCCGTTTTCAACCCAATACCATCTGCTCCTGCCACCGATTCTGCAGAGAACCTCAGAAATCCCAATTACTTGAGCCATTTGCAAACACGAGTTCATAACATTTCTAAATTTCTCATTAAACATTTCTTTGCAAAAGGTGCTGCCTTTCTCTTACGACGAAGGTTTAGAAACCTTGGCTACCGCTCCCACCATTTGCTTGGCCCTGACCTCTCTTTCCAAATCTAAGCCATCCGGCTGCTTTTTTAAAAGCATCATTCCTGTTCTCATTCCGCAGTCCATGATGAATTTACTCCAGTGTTCCTGACGGCTCTAAAACAGGGGACAGTGTGGGCGCATCTGCTGGTCTTTCTTGACCGCAACCTCTCCCATTACCCTCCCCCCTCATGCTTCAATTTTACAGCAGAATTAATGGCTATTAATGATTGCCCTTTCTCGAATTTTAATCCTTAACCAAGATCACTCTATGTCATTATATTGCAGATTCGACTTTCAGCGCGCTACAACGCTAAAACCCCTATATGCTTAAAAAACCAATGGTATCCGCCTGTACAACAAAAGTCTTCGGCTGCCTCCATTCCCGTAAGAAACAAATTATTTTATGATTGGACCCCCTTCTCATGTAGGGGTGAAACTGGCAATGAAATCGCTGACAGAGAGGCAAAAATGGCCACCTCCTCTTTCGAGTTGTTCCAGGTTTACCTCCCGGACGCCATTCGACAAGGCTGCCCTCCCATCACTTGATTACTATCCTGCTTCTCCAAGAGGCTTTCAGAATCTTGTTGGCAAGAGTTGCTGGACGAGTGTTCAGCGAGGAGCGAAAACTCAGAACATAAAGCCGAATATTGGCGAGTGGTCTTCTCCCAAACGAAAAACGCTTACAAAAGGTGGACTGCACGCCTTCGCGTATTGCCACGCTTTAAATATCACTCCACAGTCATTATATTGTCAGCGGGACCCCCCTCCCCATTTGCAAATTTTGCCGTTGCCACCACCCCTCAATCTGTTCGCCATATCTTCATTGATTGTTCCCATCTGGACCCTATTCGCCCTCGTCATTCTTCCTACTTTACGGTCCATACACCTTTTGAAAGATTATCCCATATCTTGGTCTGAATCTTCCCACTTTAGTGGTAACTCTCTTGTATCCTCAAGAAGTGAATATTCTTTATTAAACAAATGTTGACTTTGTTATGTAATTTTAAGAGCTATTTATAATACAAGGGTAATAAATTTTAACTAAGTTTTTATTTATTTTTTGGATGACTGAAATATTTATTTCCCATCCAAATCTCCTTGACATGAACATATTATGGGACAGGGCCCTCCCATGTGCTGATTTTTCAGGCCCAGTATGCCGCTTCTCTGTGGCCGTGGTGCGGTCCTGTAACCTTACACATATATATATATATATATATATTATATATATTATATATATATATATATTATATATATATATATATATATATATATATAATATAATATATATATATAATATATATTATATATATATATTTATATATATATATATATATATATATATATATATATATATATATATATATATATATATATATATATATATATATATATAATATATCATTATATATATATATATATTGATGGAGTAATTAGAGTCTTGAGAACCACTTAATAGAGGAATGGTTAGATTGTGGAAGAGTTGAACGGTTGTACGATAAAGTGGGGGTTTTTTCCCGGAGGCTGCTTAGGATTCCTCAGTGGGCTAGTAGCCTCCTGTCCCAGACGCCACAGAACTCCCCCCAGTGACAATGCCGCGAGCACACTCCGCTCTCCTGTCCTGGAAGGAGGCGTCGGGTTGTAGAGCGAGTAGCGTTCAGGTGAAGAGCCAGGTGTGCACACAATTAAGGTCGACTGAGAAGGCTTCGCACCCACTCTGTACTCTTACGTGCAGTTGGTCCGCACCTGCAGTGAGAAGCACGGTGCAGGCGGCATAGGGATGACGCGAACCAGAGTAGCGCCAGTAAAGAAATTGATTTTGATGTTGCTTGCTGAATGTTCGTTGTGCCACTCATTGACACAGGGTCACTCCGGGGTAACCAATTTTGATGGGGGTAAGTGAGATGATTTTTGAGAACCACCTCCAATAGAGGGCATGTATTGATGTGAAACGTTGTCACATAAAGTGCGTTTTCTTCCGGAGGCTCTTAGGATTCCTCAGATGGGGTCTAGCAGCCTTCCCTGCCCCAGGAGCATACAAAAATATATATATATTATATCATATATATATAATATATATATAATATACTATATATATATATATAATAAATATATAATATATATATATATATTTATATACTATATATATATATATAATGCCCGGAAGGTGTATTGATTCTCATAGTGGTGTTATGCTTTTGATTAACTTGGGCATGGCATAGCGATGAGAACCAAATGCAGATGGGTCTTTTGTGTGTCCCCTTCGACCCCCAGAACGTGTATGTGCATTTGTTATGCATTCGTGCATTAGCATTTGTCACATGCACTTTCTTTCAACCTTCTTTCCCCTCATTTTTCATAAATTTCTCCGTCCTTTCAATCCACCTTCTTATCACAGTTTCTAACTTCCGGCGAGAGAGGCTGTATCTACTCACTTTGGTGGTATAATCTTCGGGCTTTACGTGATAGATATAAAGATTAAGAAGGTGCCGTGCGTACGGGTGGGTCCCGACTTAGTGTCCGGGAGATCTTCAGAAGCCACATCCACAGCCCACCCAACGTGGTGGGGTCCGGGTGGTTGTGTGGGTCTCTGGACTGTGACCTGTTGTGGGTAGAAGGATTACCCTTCCTTATGAATTATACGCCTTTCCAGCCCATCCTGTTATTTATGTTTATATCTCATATGCTTTATTGTTACATGTTCTCATGGAAGGACGAAGTTTGCTGCTCATTTCTTTTGGAAAAGTCTTTAACAAGAAAAGTTTATTTAAACCAAGTTGAGCCGAAAGACCACACCCCAAAATCCTTCAGATTCCCAACTTTACCTTACCGTGGTCCCTACTACTACTAGACCAGGTACCTATGCTTTACTTCCTTCTTCTTCATCTGAGGGTCCTTTGCATTTCAGCGATTCTTCGACTAGCAAACCCCAAACACACCAAGTGCCCCAACGGTCCGGACAATCCCGCAAAGGTGCCCCCCGTCATAGTCGTTCTCATTCGTATACTCCATATGCTGCACCCCCACCAGGAATCCCAGCAGACACATCATTCCCGATATATCATGTACTGCGATCCACTACCTCCAAAGCTCTTACTGAGCACAGAACCATTCTTCTCAGCGATGCACTTGAAAAAGTTTTAACGAGTTGAAGACCCTCCAGTCAATTTAATGAGAAATGGGTTCATTCTCGTACAAGCAGCTAACCGAAATCAAAGTTCCATTCTGTCATCCTTAACATCTCTTGCAAACATTCCTATTTCTACTCCTGACGATATAAGAAACGCATCTAAAGGCACTGTTTTCTGTTATGAACAGAAAGACGAAGATTTAGCTGTCATAATGAAAAATCTCCAGCAGAAAAGATTTTCCGTTACAAACATTTATAGATTTGCCCCTCGTAGGGATTCGCCTGACAAACCAAATCCTCGTTTGCTGCTAACCTTTAATACCCCTCATCCACCTACAAAGGTGAAAATAGAGTTCACAAGTCAGTGTTCGCACGTTTATCCCTCGACACAGACGTTGCTTCAAATGTCCACGGTTTGGTCATCCCCGAAAATACTGTAGGGGACCGGATGACATGTCCAATCTGCTGAGAATTATTTTTCCTTGGGAAAATACCCCTAACTGTAGAAATTGTAGAGGACCCCACAGTGCTTCTTTCTTCAAATGCCCGTCTTACCTGTTTGAACAGGAGGTTTTGGAATTATGTACCATACAAAAATTGAGCAGGAGAGATGCTATACGCCAGCTCAAGAAAAAATATCAGACAAATCAAAGTCAATCTTACGCCACAATTACAGCTGCCACCACGCCTCCGCGTGTTAATCCGCCAACACAACCCCATCCTACCAGAACTCCTCTCCTAAATTCCAGTGAAACTCAGGCAGTTACTGTAACCTGTCTGCCTGTATTGCCCACACTGCCAACTCCTCAAATAGTACAAAGCAGCCCTTGATTCAATCTCCCGCCCAAAAAGCCATCAACAACCCTATCCCGAGTACTAGCTCTCAAAAAACCAGCAATGAAACTAAACTGGTTCATCCAGTACAAAATTTGGAAAACATTTCCTGCCAAGACACACTATCCCATACTTACCAAATAGGCTCACCAAACTTATGCAAGAGGACGGTTTCTTTGTCCCTTAATTTGCCTCCCACTATTACTCAAATCCCTGGAAAAGATGTTTCTAAACACACAGAAAAGAATAGTCGCCAAGCTAAAGATTATTCGTTAAAATATAGAGCATCCGAATTTTTAAACAAAAACACAGTAACCTCAGACGTAAAATATACAACTTAGAAGAGACCTCGCCATAAATTTACTCCAGAGACAAAAACAATGGTTTCAACAGATTGTACTCAAACAATCACAGCTGTTGAACAACCCACCAATCAACCTTCAAGATAATTCTAGCTCTTCTGAATCTTCCTATTACTCTTATCCCTAATTTCCTATATCAGCACTCCCTAAGGGATTCTATACTCTAGAAGATTAACTGGATAATAGCTCCCAAATGGAGCTTGATTTGATAACCCATTCTCTTTCTAATGCTTCCTGCACTTCCGAGAAAAGTGAATGGGAAACTGACCAACTTAAACGTCGCAAACGCTCTAGGCGTTCTGGGTCTGTTGGAGGAATGAAGAGAGACCTAG
>JABUQX010128867.1:20000-22631 GCA_015478945.1 Trachelipus rathkii | reverse complement strand
TTAATTTTTTAGTTTATTTCGACGTAAATATTTATTTTTTGTGTCCACAATGATGTGTTGTAATATATATATAGTATATATATATATATATATATTATATAAATAGTATCATATATATATAATATATATTATTATAATATATATATATATATGATATTATATATATATATATATTATATATATATAATATATATATATATAGCCCGACGGGGATGTGAGGGCGTTAGCCCTCGCTCAAAAGACAAGCCTTGCTCCGTTAGGAGCAAGCCAAAGGCTTTTAAGTTTAGAATATTTCTCAATTCGCCTCTCAATTTTATTATTTATAAAAGAAGATTTATTTTGACAAATTGTGAAATATAAATTTTTATTAGCTTGTAAGATGATAGGTATATAATTAATTTTAGACTTATAAGTTAAGGATTGATATTATTATTTTCGTTAATTTCTTATATATAAAACGCCATAATAATATAAAAAAGCCAGGTTAATTATGAGGGCTTTTGCTGTTGTACTGTGACATTTAAACTTTATGATTTGGGATCTTTCTTTTAATATTACTTATGAGTAAAACTCCTGCTTTTATCTTGATTGTTTGCTATCCTGCACAGCGACCTGATTATTGGAAAATATTCTCATTGGAATTTGAGTCTAGTATTCAGCAAAGTTAAAAGATTAATTATAGTTACAAACCCTAGACAACAGGAAACTATTTATTGAGTACTCTGGAACCCGCGTGTCCTCATCGATAAATATCGTGCGACCACGTTCTTGGTTGGCCTTGTCCAGAAGGAATATAACCTTAAACATTATTCTTCCACTCACACTTGCTGATCAGATACTTTCACCTGTCTTCTTTCATTCTTCACGGGCTCATTCTCCTTTGTCGAACATTAATAATGAACTTTCGAATGGACTATCAATCCTTTTGCCAGATGATCGAAGGATTAGGCCCAACAAAAGATGAATCTTATGAAGTTTTCATAGAAAGAGCAGATGCCTGTATAAAAAAGAAGGTTGCTGAAGCAGAAAGGAATGATCAACTTAAGAGAGAGGAAGCTCAACACAAGAAAGAGGAAGCTGAAAGGAATGCTCAACTTAAGAGAGAGGAAGCTCAACACAAGAAGAGAGGAAGCTGAAAGGAATGGCTCAACTTAAGCAGAGCAGCGAAGCTCCAACACAAGAAAGAGGAAGCTGAAAGGAATGCTCAACTCAAAAAAGAAGAAGACGATAGAAAAGCGGCATCATTAAATAAACAAATTGAAGAAGCCGAACGCACACGGAACTTCGAATTAAAACGAATACGACTGTCCAATCAGTCTCAATCGTCCGTCCATTTAGACACCTGTTGCCCAAAGGATTTAGCTGTTCATCGTAGAGAGGAAGGACTCTCTAGATTAAACGACATCGCTTCTCGCGCGGGTAGATTTCTTCAAGAAAGGGGCAAGAACCTTTGTTCCAAAAGGCAAGACTTTAACCTTATATGGCATATGGTAGTAACGAGGATAAAAATAAACCATGAATCCTCCCAAAGCCAATACACCAAAGCTTATGTTGGAATATTGCCACAAAGGCGCGGCCACGATTCCAGCGTTTGTTATTCTGCCCAAAATGGAAACAACAGATTTCCACGTAATCGGCACTATTTTGATAATAAGTTTAGCCGCGATAACAAGACAGCGAAGAGAAGATGGCACGCCCCAAGGAAAGAAGTACACAATGCTGCCGTTACAATTGATAATCTTATTAACAAAGGGGATTCTGCAGCGGCATGTCAAATTGTGGAAGACGATGAGTGTGTTGACGTGAGAAAATGGTAAAGGACGGCATGTTGCACGTCAATGGAAAATTAATCCCCGTTATATCCATGTCATGTCAGGATGATTCAAACGTCAGACATTCCCTCATGTCTGTTACGAACGGTTCTATAAATGGCATTTGAGCGTAGCAGGTACTTCGTATACAGGGTTGTAGTGGCGCGTAATTTGTGAAAAGGAAGTTTGTGAAAAACCATCAATTCACAGGCAAGATTAGAAAATTGCTTCTAATTGGTACCACCCTTGGGACAGCCCCTGAAGCAAGAATTTGGATTCGCACTCCGTTTTATACGGGGTACGTCGAAGCTTTATGTCTGAATGGATGCGTTATATGATTACAACATTGGTAAAATATCCCAGGCGCGCCACGGTCCGGAAGGACAATAGTTTCGGAAAGGAGATAAAAATTAATACCGACATGGACACAACCATTGTCGAAGTTACTTGTGAAGCAGAAAAATGTACTAAAAATAAACAATGATAAAATTGATACCGACGTGGACACATCCATTGTCGAAGTTACTTGTGAAGCAGAAAATGCTATTGAAAATAATAATGATAAAATTAATACCGACGTGGACACAACCATTGTCGAGGTTATTTATGAAGCTGAAAATGCTATTGAAAAAAATAATAATGAAATTAATTACCTGACGTGGACACACCATTGTCGGAAGTTGTTTATGAGCTGAAAATGCCTATTTAAAAAAAATAATGATAAAATTGATGTCGGCAAAGACACATCCGCGCCGAAACAAATCATGAAACTGAAACTGCTACAAAAGATAGTAAGACAGTGGAAAATTTGAATGGAAAT
>JABUQX010128867.1:7500-12500 GCA_015478945.1 Trachelipus rathkii | reverse complement strand
GTAGTCAGTATATAAAGAACATTTTATGTTATGTTTATCCAAAATGATACTCGAAATATGATTTGAATCAATAGTTCAATAGATCATAGGCGGGTGGGTGGGTTTGATTTACTGATTTACTGATTTACTCCTTCAAAATCAGTAAACGTAAATTATTACGTTTTTACTGTGATATTTTATTTCAAAAAAACTTATTTTTTATGTTGTCAGGATAAAAATTTTGTTATTTTTATGCTATATTTTGGTTAAACTTTGTTATGTGTTGCAATTATTCGTGGAGATATGATATTAGACGATGTTATGAGAATTTTTGTAAAAATATTACGAGTTGATGTTAAAAAATTTGTTACGTAGCATTATATTTCGTTGTTTCAGTATGATGAATTAGACAGGGTTATGCTAAATTATTATTATTATTATTTTTATTATTATTATTATTATTATTATTATTATTATTATTATTATTATTATTATTATTATTATTATTATTATTATTATTATTATTATTATTATTATTATATTATTTATCATTTATTATTATTATTATTATTATTTATTAATTATTATTACTTATTATTATTATATTATTATTATTATATTATTATTATTATATATTATTATTATTATTTTTATTATTATTTATTATATTATTACTACTTTTGTTTTTGTTTTGTCTAAGTTCATTTCACGTCAATTTGACTGTATAGGTCTCCTTTGTATCCACATATTACCATAGTGAACCTGTTTATTGTTATTGTTGTTGTTGTTGTCTAACGAGGATATATACCCTTTTGAAACTGATTATGTTAGTTCGTGCGTTTCGTATTCTTGTTTACTTGCTTCTGATTGGTTGAAAGGAGGAAAGGAATCTCATTACATTTTAAGGTTGTTTTTACACTTCTATTATTCATCAGTAGGATATTTTTCGGCTGTGCTGATACGATGACATCTCCCCGCCATCTCTACGCTTGTTGTTGATATCTTCACAGGGAGCTTCGTTATTCCCCAACGATGTGTCATTTATAATTAATCGTAAACCGAATGGCGATCGCTACATTGCCTGTATTCCAGCCAGATGATCAAATAATAGACCCTTATTTAGTTGGTTGATGCGATTCATCAAATTATCGGACATAGCGCGCAAGCATGGGTTTATAGGGGGATAAGTGTTAATGTGTTATCCATGTGGATCAACGCGTAGTGAATATTACTTGGGAAAGAACAGCGTATAAGTGGTTCTAATAGAATAGACGTGTTGTTCTCGTTTTATAATTGAACGATATTAAAACTTGATGTATATTATTGGAAACCCATCGAATATGTGACCTTCATGCGTACGTGTATAGGCTTTCTTACAGTTCAACATCTGAAAAATATTACAAGCATTGCTTTTAAAATAAAAAACGATTAACATCTCACCTTAACGATGTTGACATACTTGAGGATTAATACATATAGCACATGGTATAATCTATGATATTTACACCGAAACATTGCGGTTTTCCGTATAATGCAGTATACAGGAATGCGTTAATAATAACTATCAGCTTGGAGGAGTTTACTTCTCTCTTGTATGAGAGAATGATGCTGCTGAATCGAAATACGCCGAAAAATGGTTTAGTGTTGCTGAAGGCATTTATACTTACATCTTTCAAAAGGGTGTTGAATCTTTAGAGAGATATATAGAACTTACCCTAGTTATGTTAAATCCTATGTTCTCTGATTAATGAATTAATATATTAAATAAAACTTATGTTTTTATGTATTTATATATTTTATGTATTTATATAACGCTCTTTTCAATGAAAATTTATGTTATAAAAGTTGGAAAAACTTGTTTTACTTCCCTCGTTGCTCACTTTATTGACTTAAATTGTTAATGGATAGCGTTTAGTTCGTCTGGTCGTTGCTGTGCTAAGTATGTTATGTTTCATAGTTTAGCTTTACAGAGGGTAAAACTTTACTTTGTTTGTCTTTACCCGTTAGGTATTATGATGGTTAGGTAAGGTTATGATAAAATTTTTGGTAAATATTACTATGTTAATGTAAAATTAACATTGTCATGTTGGTGAAATGTTTTGATAAAGTGCGAAATAGGATTATGTTTTTGTTATGGCTTGGGTGTTACTTACTGTTTGATAAGTTTGGACCTTTGTTACTATGTTAGCAGTTATTCTTGCTTAAGATGTGCTAGGTTTGTCTTTGTGTATTATATTCTTTTAGTTCTGGCTAATGCTATGTTTGCTTTATTAATGTAAAAACTTTTGTTACGTTAGCATACTTTTTCGCTGCTCTGTATGATAATTATAAAAGGTTATGGTAAATTTTTGTTAAATATTACCGTGTTAATGTAAAATTAACATTGTTATGTTAGAGATACGTTTGACAAGGTGTGAATAAGTTACGTTTTTGTATGAATTGTTAGTTACTTTTACTGTTGTTAAGTATGGAACTTTGTTAATGTTAACCATTTATTCTTGTTTAATGTGTGTCAGGTATGTCGTTGTGGGTTATATTCTTATTTCTGGTGTTTGTTCCGCTACTGTTCATAATGTGAAAACTTTTTTCGTTAGCATGTTTACCCTGTTTTGTATGATAATTATACAAGGTTATGGTAAATTTTTGTTAAATATTACGCGTGTTAATGTAAAATTAACATTGCTATGTTAGAGATACGTTTGAAAAATGTGCTGAATAAGTTACGTTTTTTGTATGAATTGTTAAGTTACTTTTACTGTTGTTAAAGTATGGAACTCTTGTTACATGTTAACGTTGTTTCTTCTGTTCTAAGGTGTGGCAGGTATGTCGTTGTGGGTATATTTCTTAGGTTCAGATGCTATGTTAGCTTTATTAATGTGGAAACTTTGTTACGTCAATATATTGATTGATCTTTGTATAAAGACTTGATTTTTATGTTTATGTTTATCCATAGTGCATACTTCGAAATGTTGACCTGAAACAATAGATTCAAGGATGGACAGGGAGGGTGGCGGTGATGGTGGTTTGATTACTGCTTAGGGTATGTAAAACGTTACGTATTTTTAGTAAAAAATATGACTTAAATCAATAGATCAATAGATCAATGGATCACGACTGGACAGGAGGGTGGTTGGAATGGTGTTTGATTTACTGATTTTATGATTTACTGCTTTTAGGGTATGTAAACATGACATATTTTAGTAAAAAAATTCGAACTTGGAATCAATAGATTCAATAGGATCACGAACTGGACAGGAGGGTGGTTGGCATGGTGGTTTAATTACTGATTTACCTGATTTTCGCTTTTAGGGTATGGTAAACATGATAATTTAGTAAAAATATGACCTGAATCAAATAGATCAATCGATCAATAGATCAATAGATCACGACTGGACAGGAGAGTGGTTGGATGGTGGTTTGATTTACTGATTTACTGATTTACTTCTTTAGGGTATGTAAAAACATGAAAATTTAGTAAAAAATTTGACTTAATCAATAGATCAATAGATCAAGAACAATAGATCAATAGATCACGGAAGGGGTGAGGAGGGCTATTTTGATTTTACTGATTTACTAATTTACTGCTTTAGGGTATGCAAAATTGTGGCAATTTTAGTAAAAAATATGACTTGAATCAAATAGATCAATAGATCACACAGGAGAACTGAGGAGGGCAGTTTGTTTACTGAATTTCTTATACTGCTTTAGGGTATGTAAAAACATAAATTTGTAAGTTATAAACATAAAAAGAATAAGAAATTTTATTTATTTATTTATTTATTTATTATTTTTTTCTTGATGGTTCTAAAACCATTATTTTCGAAATCTACAGACCCCATAACATATATAAAGACACCAACATTGTTGTTATACGGATGTTTATTAACTCCGCACCGCAGCGGCTCTAGCACCGGTGCCAGAGCCAACTCCTCAGATTCCAATACCAACTCTTTCTAGAAAGTTCAATTCTGAATCCTCTCACCAAATTTCAGCCTTCTACGAACACTTCGATTTTTTAAAGGGGTGTGGGGTCCCCCTTCGGGTGACCCAGGGGGACGTAACCTCGTCGTAGACGAGGTTACGTGACCATCTAACACCCCTCCAAATTTTAACCCAATACGATAACTCTAACCCATGTAGATATGTATCGGAGACATAGGCTGAGCCGGAGCCGGAGCCTAAAAATAATTTCATCTATATATATATAAATATATATATTATATATAATATATATATATATTATATAGTATAATAATATATATATAATATAATATATATATATATAATATATAGTATATATCATATATATACAGAAAGGTCGGAGTCGGAGTCGGAACGGGGCGGAACCGGATTCGCCTTTGCTGTCGGAATCGGAACCGTAGTTGGAGTCGGAGCGGTGCTGTGCGGTGCAGAGATGGAACCGCCGCAGAAGAACCTATGGGAGTAGCGGAAATCGGAGTAGGAGACAGAGCTAGATGTAGCAGAACAAAGCTTAAAATCACTGATTTTTACGATGTAATAATAATAATAATAATAATAATAATAATAATAATAATAATAATAATAATAATAATAATAATAATAATAATAATAATAATAATAAAAATAATTAATATCACTGATATTAATAATAATTAATAATAATAATAATAATAATAATAATAATAATAATAATAATAATAATAATAATAATAATAATAATAATAATAATAATAATAATAATAATAATAATAATAATAAAAATAATACAGACAAACAGACCTTCGGTCTGTCTGTCTCCCAGGCGGTCGGTCGATCCGAACTTGCCCGTAGGCCTAATCTCCACGCGCTCGGAACACACAACAAGGGCGTAGCGGCTACGCTCTAGGAGGGAAGTACCCCCTATATACATCCCAGCGACTTGAAATTTCGCATGTATCGAGCTTAACACATATACAGAACATATACCAAGTTTGAAAGCGATACCTTTAATACTTTTTGAGAAATCGCTGCCCGCTCTCAAAGGCTGCCATTAATACTCT
>JABUQX010128867.1:0-2500 GCA_015478945.1 Trachelipus rathkii | reverse complement strand
AAAATCCGTAGACAATCTAAATAGTTGACTTGCACAGAATCAATATTAATTACAGTACCTTATCAAAATTTTCAGATTATAACAGTAATTTAAATGAAGATTGAATTTTTCAAGTCGATTCAGTAAGGTAGAGATTCTTTGATTTCGCGAACGTTTGCTGCTGCTAACTGGTTTGAAAAATCATCAAGAATTTAAAGTGAAGGTTTCCCCTATCTATCTTTTCATTCTAAATTAAATTGATTCTTACAAGAGGCATTATAAGTTCTTCATTATCAGAAAGCAAAAGTTCTGTTGGACTTCCAAAATGTTTGAAATTGTTTCGTTGATGTTTGTTGAAAAACCCCTTCTAAAACCTAAAACATCATTTCAATATTGGGTTAAGAGCAGTTGCCTGTCACTAATTGATGAGAATGCAATTTTTTTTTGGGTAATACATAATGAAAGATGTTTGAGAGATAAAAGTTAAAGACATAAATAAATAAACGTATAGCAAATTTGTTTTTTCTTACAGACATGAAAGAATCTTAAGTTTTTTTATTTGTAAGGTGTTATTTTCATAAATATTCTGTCTTTGTCCTTTCTTTTGCTCTTACAATGCTTTTAAAAATTCATTAGGTCCGTAAACAATCCATCGAAACTTAATCCGACTACCGTTTCGTCCATTGCGTGAGAGGCTTTTGTCACATTTTGTTCTTGGGAAAATCTTCTTTCTTTTTCTGTTAAAATAGCATATATTGCATTCGATGTGCCACGAAAGTTTTAAGATGGATTCTGATAACTTAATGAATGTGGAACAGTAATGAATATCTAACGCCGCTGGATATATTTTCGACAGCTTAACACCTCTAAAATATTTCTTCATTGCTTACACCATCATATCGTTGTTCCAATTCAGAAGTCTCACAGTATTTTTATATCATTAGTCGTAGTATTTACCTTTCAGATAGAGGATAAGGAAAGCAAAAACCAGTTAAAAGGCCACTTTTTTGGACCTATCGAGACATATCCCAGTAACTATCTAATATTGTATCTATAATACATCGCCCGATGCGAGCAAAACCAGCACGTACACCACACCCTTACAGGGCCTGTCAATTTCCTAAACAAATGTCAATATAATTATAACGCCAACTAAACTACCAAAAGCAAAATCTTTAGCTAAGGTTCATGCTAGCCACAACAAGCTTTAATAAGTTTATTGTGAAACTGGTAGCTACAACATGCGGGTTACATTTAATAACTAAACTTAAAAACCCGCCACTTATTGGCTTACGTCAGAAAATCTATAGGATGCCCAAACAATCCACTTCTAATACCTTTCTTTAATGTTGCAATATTGTGGACAGCTCAAACAACCTCTGCCGGACACCAGTTCAAATAAATTTAAACACTATGTTACAGATATTTTATCAAGTTACACGTCAGTAGTAGGAAGGGTATATTGCAGGTGTCCATATTTGGACCACCCTGACCTTGATCTCGACCTTGCCCTTTTTTACCTGACCTTTTTGGGCAACCTGAATTTTTTTAGCCCCCAAAATTTTTACCTGGACCTTTGACCGTTTTGGGCCTTACTGCTTTGGTCTTGACCTTTTTTTTGGCCTTGACCTTTTGAAGGCCCCTTCGAAGAAGGAGCTTGCTAAACGGAGGCGAAGCCTCCGTCGTACGCGTATTACCCCCTAGTTTTGGCCCTTGTAAATTTTTTTTGAACTTGTCCTTTTTTTTGACCTTGAAATTTTTGGCCTTTGACACTTTTACCTCCTAGGCGGTTTCTTTTTTGGCACACCCTAATTCTGGCCCACCTTTGGTCTTCCATGGCGGTCAGATTTTGGCCCAGCGCGCGTTTCTTTACTACAAATCTACCAGTGTCTTTGACCTTGAATTTGCTGAAGTTGGAAGAGTATTTCTAAGCCTTGATACGCTTATCAATTTTTGGACCGTATCCTAGCTTGAGTCCCCACCTACACCTACACCTGCGCCCACACAGCACACACACACACAACACACACACACACACACACACACACCCACACTGCACACTAGCCTACACCCCGCCTCCACATAGCCTACACCCAGGCTACACATACTAGCCTCCACCAGCCTACACCTACACCTAGCCTACACCTCGCCTACACCTACACCTAGCCCTACACCTAGCCTACACCGAACACCTGAGCCTCCACCTAGCCTTCATCTAGCCAGTACACCTACACCTAGCCTTCACCTGCCCCCAATCTAGCCTACACCTACACCTTGCCTACACCTACACCTACACCTAGCCTACACCTAGTACCATAGCCTTACACCCAGCCTACACCCTAGCGTACACCTACACACGTAGCCTTCACCTACACCTACAACTAATCTAGCCTCTTTCAAGTTTACAGAAAAATACACTTATACACACGTTCAAAACATACCAAACCCTTTTGGTTTCCAGGGGGACACAATTGAAGCCAACCCTAATTTTGGACACTACGTTGCACACAGAATTTTATCG
>JABUQX010128866.1:0-37314 GCA_015478945.1 Trachelipus rathkii | reverse complement strand
CCTAACCATTTCTTGAAACAAGCTTGATTTATGTTCACCACTACTCCTTCTCGACTATAAATAAAAATACACCATTTTCCCTCCAACGGTAACTCTGACCACAATCTTGTAGGCTATTAATTTTTTAAAACTTTTTCCGCAGCAGCTTCCACAATGCCCTAAGCGTACTTCTGGCACTTTAATCGGGCTAATTGGGGCGTTGCGTTGGTTTCTTTGCTAACTATGCTTGGAGTGAATCTTGCTTTGACTCAGAAGGACGGCTTTTGGTCACCCTTAGAAAGGAGGGGCCGTAATCGTTGAGGGTATGAGCAGGCTCATTCCATCTTCAAAACTAAATCTTTTCTCCACAAAATCCATGGTCGAATGGGAATGTTCTCGCTCCATTCAGGAGAGAGACATTTGCGTATATCGGGGCATGGAAAAACTCTCGTTCCCTATCACTCTTTACTAATTTCCATTTCTAGATTTGAATCCTTGCAGGGCTATTTATTCGACAGGCTTAAGCGCGCTTTCACTAAAGAAAAGTGCGACAACCCTACTTGGCTCTCCTACTGATAAAAATTTGGCCTCTTGCCAAAAAACCATCTCTAATAACTTTGTAAAATCTGCCTTTCCTCCACTTATTCGCTATGACGGATTACATGTAGCTAACTCTCCTACTGGAAAAGGCTAATCTCTTCGGCCTCCTTTTTCATCTAATTTTTACCTGTAACTGCCGGCATCCCTCCTCCTGCTTCTCCTCCTTTCAGGTTCCATGCCTCTTTCCCAACGTGATTACGCGATGATCGGGTGTATGGAGATCTGAGATTCATGGAGTGTCAGGAAGGCTAGGCCCGGATTGGCATTCCTCCCCGTGTGCTGGGGAGTTTGCTTCCGAGCTGGCCCCTGTCCCCCATTCAACTCTACTCTCTATGCCTTAATATTTTACTATTCCTCAGTGCTGGAAACGCGCATATGTCAACCAATCCCGAAAAAATAAGCAAGCCGCTCTGATCCTTCTAACTATCGTCTATAGCTCTCACTCTTTTATCTAAGATACTTTGATGAAAAACTCTTCTTAACTCTCATCCCCTGGATAGTCTGGAATTTCATTTCCTTTTTCAGATCATCAGTTATTGGCTTTCGACCGCTCGAGGGTCAACTGGTGACATTACATCCTATCTACTGATTTATGGTCTTCTTGCCTTAGGGACTATGGGGAGTCTTGGGTGTGGCACTCGATTATATCAAAGGCTTTGTTCGAGTTATGGCAATTGCGTGTCACTACTCTCAAAGCTCTCTTCCTTTGGGTTCCTCCTTCTCTTTGCTTACTCTGTCTAGTTTTCTCTCTGACGTTCCATATCACCACTCGTTGATGGAGCGACTTCTTCCTCCTTTCCTGTTAATTGTGTTGTCCTCAATGGTTCTGTTTTATCTCCAACTTTATTCTTACTTTCATCAAACGATCTCCTCAGCCTGTACGTCTAACTCTGGTTTTCACTTCTGATTTATCCGATGACTCACTCTCCATTCTTCCACTCATTTCAAATCTGCTCCCTCTTTTGCCACTCATAGAGTTGCCTCTCGTCTCAGCTTTCTGATTCTATCTGCCGACCGGATGGGATTCCCCCCGGCGTGGGGCGCGCCCACCAACCTTGTGAATTCAACTCTTTGAAAAATAAAAACTCAACTACTTTACATCTCCCTCTCAAAAACACCTCCTAACTTTCCTATCTTTTTCGACGGTTTTCTCGTCTCTACCTGTTGACAACATAAACAATCTGGTCTGAACATAAACTAAAAATATTATCTTGGAACCTCATATCACAACGGTGCTAAGGTGGCCTCAAAGAAACTGGGAGTCTCTGTTCAGGTTGCCGGAATTTTTCTCTGCACAAGCTACTCCAGTTATGTAAGGGCCTTTATTCGCCCTTGTTTGGAGTACTGTTCTCACATCTGGGGGGGCCCCGGCTCCACCCTCCTATTGGACAGAGTTGAAGTTCTAAAGCTAAGAGACTAATTAACTGTCCCCTACTTCTAAACTCTCTTGACCCTCTATCTCTTGCGACGTCGTACGTGTGGCACATCTCTATAGGTACTACAACGGTAAATGCTCAGAGGAGTTGGCCACTCGTCATTCCCCCTCCATTGCGCGGCCTCGCAATACAAAGGGGTGCCAGTGCTCTCGCATGCATTTGCGTGAGCATTGAAAAATCCCAGGACTGTTCGTTGTGGTGCTCCTTCTTTCCAGCCACTTCTTCTGTGGAACTCCTTGCCATCTTCTGTTTTCCTACTGATTTAACTTCCCTCCTTTAAAACCCATGTTTGCGCACACCTGAGAGATTTGCGTTAGGCTTGGGCTTGGGTGGGCTTTCCGGTATTTTATTTCCTGCCCCCTCCTTGAAAAGGGCCCAGCCCGTGAGTGGCGGTAATCGGTAAAAAAAAAAAAAAAAAAAAAAAAAAAAAAACCTTATATCTCTTAATTTTAATACTTTCTCTCCAACAGCTCCATCCTGCTCTACGCGTTTTTCTGGCACTTTGATCGGGCCGATTGGGGGACCTTGCGTTGCTTCTACGCTAGCTATGATTGGAATGGCTCCTTTGACTCTGGTGACGTTTCGACTTCTGCCGATAAGGTGGGAGTTGTAATCGTTGATGGGATAAGCAGGTTCATTCCTTCTTCGACTAAATCTCCCTCATCATAATCCATGGTTCGATCGTGCTTGTTCTCTGGCCATTTAGGCTAGTGCGTATCGGGAGTGGAAAAATTCTCGTTCTCCTATCACTCGCTAATTTTCAGTCAGCTAGAAATTGTTGCAAGGATACTCTTCGACAAGCAAAGAGGGCTTTCATCAAACGAAAGTGCGCTAACCTCCTTGGTTCTCCTACTGACAAATCTTTCTGGCCTCATGCCAAAAACATCTCTAGCAACTTCTGTAAATCTGCCTTTCCAACTCTTATTCGATCTGATGGTTCTGTTGCTAATTCTCCAACTGAAAAGCCAATCTCTTCGGCCTCCTATTTTCCTCTAACTCAACCCTGGACGATTCTGGCATTCCTCTTCCTCCTCCTTCTCTTCTCAGATGTCCTCAGGCGGGTGGCCCGGATAGCATTCCTCCCCGTGTTTTGAGGGAGTGTGCTTCCGTGCTGGCCCCTCCCCTCGTTCAACTATATTCTCTTATGTCTCAATACTAAACACTTTGCCCTTCAGCGTTGGCAAGCATGCACTTGTCCAAACTTGTTCCGAAAAAAAAGGATGCCGCTCTGATCCCTCTTTAAACTATCGCTCTATAGCTCTCACTAGTATTCTATCTAAGGAATCTTTGAGAACAATCTCAACTCTCATTCTTAGATCATCTGGAATCTCATTCACTTCTTTTTCCGATCGCCAGTATGGCTTTCGGCGCTCTAGGTATTTTGTTATGCGATATATTTCCGTATCTTAAGATCTCTTCATTTAGTGGGCGGTGTTGTTCGCGGACCGACGCTGGGTAGCGTAGAGCGTGAGAACCGGTTGTGCGGTCCGATCCCTCTTTGGTGCCTCGTAGCTCCGGAGGCTCGCCCCCGCGTACTTGACATTATATCTCAATAACATTTTGAACACGATATATTTCTTTCTTAAATACCCTAAAATATAGAAATTTGTTTTTTCGATTTCCCGTTACTAAATTTCATACCGCTGATTCTAATGTTATATGGTCCACTGCTTTTCCTATGTGCACTGCTAGTCGGGCTACCTTCCAAAGTGCTTATAAGCCTTTGCCGTCCCCCAATTTTTAGTAGTTTTCACTTACTAATTTACTTTTTATGATATTATTTAATAATTATGTCTTAAGTTTTTCATTTTAAATATCAAATTAACGCTATTCAAATCAAGGTCTGAAAGAAGATAGTATTTATATAATGCGATATATATAATATAGATTATATATTTGTTTATTATTTTTATTACTGTTAAATATATTACCCCGTTTTCTGCGAAACAAGTAATATAATATAGGTTTTACTTCTTGCGATGATCTCTTTAATTATTTATTATTCCTTTATACTTTTTCATAATGACTCTATCATCAGCTATGCTCACTATCCATAATATCTGTAAACTCTTTATGTTATGTTCGCTCCACACTCTACTTATTTCACCTAATTTTACTTATGCTAAATCTACGAAATTTCAGTGGATAATTAAATTCACAGTGAACTCAAATAAAACTATCTATACACAATTTACCTAATATACATATCTCTTACATACATTGTTGTCTTTTAAGCGCATCGTAACGATTTGGCAGCAACGGGTGAACTGTAAAAGCACTAGCTGATCTTTCTGACATGAAGATTGCATTATTCCTCTTTCTACGGATACGGCTTAAATTACACATAAGAGAAAATGTATTCTCCGGGACACTGAGTCTAGATACCGTCTTAGGTTAGGTACCCAGAGATAGTATTACTAGCACCCGTCTTTCATCCGCTGATATAGATTTAAGTATAGGTTTGGTGATGACCCTGCTAGTTCCGTGGCTGATTGATCACAAAGCTCGGAATGGTAATAACAAGAAACTCATACATATGAATATTATAATTAATTACTCCATAAAAAGACACACAAACAAACGATATTCTATTACAACAACTCCTAACTTTTCTGCTCTTCAAGGATTTAGCAATACTGAACTACTTTACTAACCAACTTTTTCCTCTTATATTTATGAATGTTCTTGGATGTACAGTCTGACATAGGGTAGTTAAATTTTCTACAATTATTTTACTCTAAATTTTTCATTTTCTTTTACATTTGACTTTTTACAGAGAAAATATTGAATCGAAAAATAAATAAAAAAATAACATAACCCCAATCCTAGGCCTTAACATAAACAAAAAAAAAATGTCTTTGAAAACCTCATGTCATCACAACGGTTGATAAGGCAGCCTCAAAGTATAACACTGAAGTAAGGTCGTAAGTTTATCTAATATTGTGTAATAATAATAGGCAGAGCTAGACTCATTCGAAAAGAAATTTTACTAATAATTATTCACAGGATTATGATTCCAAATTAAAATGCATACATCTAAGTTACTCCATGATCAATAAATATTATGGCAGTCAAACCATTTAGTTAGGTCCTAGTTTACGGCAACGTAGATCATCTAAGTTAGGTTAGGTGTTCATAATCTCTTACAGATTCACACAGGTGACACGTCATTGCGCGGTCTCTCTCTTGAGTGAGGTTCTGGCTAGGTTCGGGTTTAGATAAAAATTGTATACTTAAAAACTTAAACCTGAAACTAGCAGGATTCCTAAAACAGAGGGACCTAAACTTGGTTGACTGTCCCTATATATACTATAATTATATATAATAAATATATATATTATATATATATATATATCATAATATATATAATATATAATATATATTATATATAATATTATATATGGGAAAGTTCTATATTTGAATCAGTGTATATTTTTCTGAAAAATTCTGTCCAAAAAAATCTCTAAGTTTCAAAAAGTTAAGTTAGGTTTTTTAAGAAAATTCTTTTAGTGCAAGTTCTGGAATTATGCCAGACTTGACTAAAGAATTTCTTGAAAAAGCTTGACAACTTTCTGAAGTTTATAAATTTTTTTGAACTTAAGAAATTTTTTTGAAAAAGGAACATTCAAATATAGATATATATATATATATATATATATATATATATATATATATATATATATATATATATATATATATTTTAATATATATATATATATATTATATATATCATATATATATATATATATATGGCTCATGTCTACTATCTGCCTCCAGTTAAGCTCGAGCCAATTGTTTTTTTTTTAAATCTACGTAAGCGAATAGTGTTGAAAGCTCTCTTGGTGCAATGCGTGTTTTTTTTTCTGTATATCACACAAACGAAAGTTAGAAGTAATGAATCTAATTTGAGATTTAGTTTTAACTTTTTTGTAAAATAAGAAAAATATTAATTTTAGGCAATGGTTTTGCTGGGATCAACATGTAGCCTCGGTAGCCGCGCGTGCGGTGGCAGTGTCTTTCGCCGGCTTCGTTGTCCCACTCTGGTATTATTAATTAAAAAAGTGTACATTCCGTCTACATTCATAAAAATTTGAGGTACATTATACATATCTAAATGTCATGAAAATGGTTATATTATTAATTACATTGAAAAAGGAAGGTGATGACTTAATCGCATTTAATAACATTCCATTTATTCCATAACAACCTCCAAGCTACATTTTAAGTGCAGAAACTTATAACGAAATGGTTGAATCGTGATTCGTTCAATATTTTGAGCCGTAGCTCAGAAGAGTAAGCATAGCCACATAAAACTTGATATATAATACCTAGTAACTTCCTTCTAAGGGTTTCACCTTTGTGTCAAATTTTTATTCTATTGAACTGTGGTTCTAAATTCTTTTTCTCTCACAATTGTTTCTGGTTTATTTCCCCGTATTGTTTCCGTAGTGTTATTACTCTCAACAATTGTTTCTATAGTGTTACTGCTCTCCAAATTGAGAGGCTATTGCTCTAGATATTGTCTCGAAGGTAGTAAAACTTTATACACTCGTACGTAATACCACCTAGGTACCTATTTTATACTGAATATACTGACCCTTTATCAGTAGCACTAACGGGTGCTGTATTACTTGCAACTATAATGTAATAGTTTTGTGTTTGATAATAGGTAAATCATCCAGGACTAGTTCTAGTAGTCTATAGTGTACATTTATCCTATTCATCTCCTGCCACTCTTACTTTATTATTCTTGTGGTAAATTCTCTCTACTAATTTATCTTAGTGATATTGCTATTAATAGATATATTTTAAACTCTTCTCCCGCAGCTTCAAGTATAAAGTCCTGTTGACGATCGATACATACCTCCCACGAATTCTTGCTTTATATATTAACTTATTTCCTAACCTAAAGACTTAGAAAATTTTCCTTACCATTAACCAATATAAAGTTTTGAGAAATTTCTAATTTCTGTTAGCAATTGCAGACGAACAATGCCACAAAGACGGTTCACACGTACTTCCATGAGTGCCGCCACTGCATATGACGAGGACGCGCGCTCCCCGGAAACACCGGTGCCTAAAATAAAAATTAATTTCTTTTTTGTTTATTTTGCAAAAAAAAATGTATGCCGACTTTTGTTTTAACGCAACATTCATAATAAAAAGAGAACATATCACCACAAATATTAAAAAAAATAATTACAAATACTAATTATATTTAAAAATCTTATTAATAATAAATTACTATAACTCCAACCTATATTTATAGATAATATTTAAACTCACCTCTAACTTCGATTACTTTAGTACATTTTGTACAACCTTATTCCATTGGTTTGCCAATTAAATTTCCACCAACTAAATATGCTATGTAATATACAGTTCTTAGAAATGTAAAACGTGTAAAAAAATCTATGACAAAAACGTTATCTCACTAACTTTACCGGCGTAACTAATGCCGCCTCGCTCTCAAATAAACCTTAACTGGAAAGAAGCCACCACCGAAGTCCACGTAAAAATTAAAATAAAATAATTATTTTTTTTTATATTTATACTATCACTCTTGTTGATATTGAAAGAATAATTAAATGTTATTAACAAAGAACTGAAGAGAATAGAAGTTAACAGTTAAATTGTAACATATAATATAATCAATATAAAAAATAAGAATATCAAAATATTATTTAAATTTATCATAAGTAATAATAATTGCTATAGCAGACCATATTAAGTGTTGATAAACCTAAAAATATAAAACAATTTAGACCTTTCTCAAGAATACTAAATTTCTTTCATTGAAACATGCCTGGGGAGCGGAAATTTTGAATATTATATTATGATTTTATTGATGAATATATGTGTGGTTATTATAGTGTATCTGTGAAAGGGAGCGTTCACCTCCCCGAATGTGTGTTTATATTATAAAAATAATAGTCATATATAGCTCTAAAAAAAGAAACTTTATAATAAACTAGATTAAAGTGAATATTTCAAATAAACGTGTGACAGGAGTGATGGTGCTTGTAGGAAACGAATTACATTCTTCGTCAAAGTCTGTAATAAGGACTCTCAAGAGCTTATGGTGCGAGTTTTTTCTTTGTTATACCTCTAGTCCAGTGTTTAGGTGTTTTTCAATATCATGTGTCGCGTCTTGCTTTGGTTAGGTATGATATATAGACCCAGATTAAGCTTTCTTATATTTCTGCTAGATTATTGGGAGGCGTTAGAGCGCAAAATGCGTGTATAACCTGAACGAGGATGTCACTTAAAATGAGAACGATGTTCAATCTCGGCAGTGCCACCTAATTTGGGTGGATGTCTTTTTTAATTAAGAGATTTTAGAATAGCTAAAGAGATTAGAAAGTGTAAATAGAGTCTATATTCCGTTGCACACGATAGAGTAATTTTTAGATTATTTTGTGTCCTAATAAAATTTAATTTTTCTTTGTTGTTTATGTATAGCTATTATTTTTTTTATTTTCTTTAAGAGGGCTACAGTTATACTGTGTGATTTAAACTTGATTGTAGTATTTTATAAATTGTTACTCGCACGATGGTGTGTTGATCACGCTCTCTCTTCGATTTTAAGTGAAAACAACAGTGCAATGATTACTTTCTACATAAAAATAATGAGTATAATATTATTTGGAATTTTTTTTTATTTTTACAAAGAATTTTTTTAGTCGACAAAAAAAAAATGTAGAGAATTTTCAATTTTGGGGAATGGACAAGTAAGTTGCGTTTAATTAAACAATCTTAATTATTTTAATAAAATCAAACAACTCCTAGGCCATACTCAAATCTCCATAGATTCATAAAGTTATCGCTAATTAAGTGAAAACGAAAGAATATTCATTCCTTAGTTAATAAGGACTATTGAAGCTAACGCCAGAACTTCTCAATAAGTATTAAATCAACAAACATTTAATATATTGCTTTGTATTATATATAAGAAATATTTTGGGCCTAAAACCAGTATACTTGTGAGTAATAATCACAGAAGAGACCCAATCCTACGTCCCGAGAGCTGTAATATAAGTTTTCTCAGATTACTTCAAAATTATGCCTGAACAAGCATATGATTTCAAATTCAGCGACTATCTTAATGCATACCTACCCAAATAGCTATAATCCTAATAATCTATAAAAAATATAAAGAAGGGCCTCGACAAAAAACTGAAGGACACCTAAAACCTGAATTAGAACATTAACCAATCAGTGCAGCTCTAACAAAGGCAGATTTCTATCATACCACTTTAGCAGTGCGTAGGCTTTGGCGTAAAACACTTCTTGTGATCTCAAGAAGTCAACCCAGCAACCACGTAATTCAATAAGGTTCCCATTCTCAATCGCCTGTATCATCTTCATTAAGTGAGCAGACTTATATGTTACATATAAATAAAATTCAAGGTGAACACCCTCTATCTAGAAGGTACCAATATATCATTTATTTTTATTAATAAGAGATTCTATGGGAGTTCTATCACTAAGAAACTAATTCTCTTCTATAGTTGAAACCCAGAGTATTGTTTTTTTAAATTCCCATTATTTTTTTTTTAAGATATCCTGTCGCACTTTTTATACAATATATAAGTAAAAATAAAAATGGAGCGCGGTCGACAAAAGCCTTGCCTTTAGCTACTCTACCGATAAAATCAATTTAATATATACTAAAAGCTCAACCTATAAATAATAAATAATACATACCTGTGCAACCTGTTTCAGGCTCTTTATTCAAAAAACAAAATAAACTTTGTGATTTTTCTACCTTGGTACTCTGTTTAACACTAACAAAATTGCAAATATTATCCATAATACTAGCTTTTACCTCAAGACTCTAAATATTAAAACTTCATTCCCTCTAAACTATATCTATAGGTAGAATAAAAGCTATATCATTATAACCCGAAACTATTAAATAAAAACCAAGGAAAATAGAACCCCTCTTGACCCATATTCATTCATATTGCTATAAACTCCAATATCTCTTTACTTTTTTATGTTCGTAGTTAATCTCATACACTATTGCAATCACGGTAACTTTATTGCACGAAGTTACCCGTAAATAACATTTTGCTATTCTAAATGTCCACCAATAAGTCTTATATAAATCTCGCGTACACATTTACCACACGAGAGGAACCAGTCCTCTTTCATTAGCACCCAATCCCCAAAATAGCCCGAACGTGCATGCCATTAACCTATTCGATTATAGACCTAACAGGTAACCTGAAAAAATTCTTAATTTAATAAGTTCATTCAATTAGTTATCGAGAACGTGCTAATGCTTACTATGTTGCGATAATCAGTATTAGAAAGTGTTTATAAGTTTGATGAATATACAATTTTAACCAACATAAAACATTTATAACATCTTTTGTGTGATGTATTACCACAATAGAATACATTGGTGAAACTCAGGAAAACCTGGAAGAAAGTTGCCAAATTCTTCCTAAATAAAACCACCAATACAGAAAACTCTATAGAAAAAGAAAAAAATATATATATTGCGGCCATTTCCATAATACCAACTATACACTTATTCTACCGGTGGAAGGTCCCAAAATTAACCTTTAGAATGTAAATCCTTTATCTTTGAAGGAGGTCAAAAACAGTTAGAAAACGTAAACGTCATTATAAAATCGTAACTTAAATAATTATTAATCTAAAAAATCCTATGGAAGTTTTAATAATGAGTCTAATAACAATACAGGGTATATATATATAATATATAGTATAAAGTATACTCCCATTAATAATGGACTAAGTAATATATCATAAACTCACTTCACTACACACTATTATCAAACTTAATTCACGTGAGCTTGTATAACCTAATTCTCATCCCTCCTATCCATCTCCTAACCCACCAGTTGTTAGTCGTATGAGAATCGAACGAACAATCATATAACCACTACTAATCAGCTAATAAAGTAAATGTAAACATCACCTAAATAGCTACTAACACCATCCAGAATAAATAACCTATAAAAACACGCCAGAAACTCATGGACACAACAATAATTGTCATAACTAAACTTCATAAATACTCTAATGGTTATTATGATACAATATATAGAATAACAGTAAATATATATGTATACTCGACCTTCATACACTATATAGCAAATATTACGTTACGTACTTATTCCTACAATCTTTATTAGGACTCCATTCCAAAATGATAAAAGTATTCACTACACTATCTACATAGTATTGCAATCATTATCTATGACCCTATATACGACAACCATAAGCTCGTATAGGCGAATCAAAACATTTATTTTATTACATCCTATATTCAACCTGTAGATATATTCGGTACAATACAACCCACCATAGATTTTCACAACATCCCAGCAGACCCACTCAGTGGTATTTCATTAATACACAAGAGTAATTAAACAATTACTAGTAATTAATCACGAGACATACAACCTTCTAATACAACTCACCATTACCTAAACCACCAAGTAACCATACGTTTTCAAATAAAATATTGAGCGATCAAAAAATTATCTCAGTAATTTCCCCTAGCCACTTTAGCCTGAAAGAAAGCACAGCTACGACCTGATAATTTTGAAAAGGCCCAATAATGAAACGAATCCAATAAGAACCATTCGCTATTGTTCCGATAACACAAAGTAAAAAACTAAGTAACATGTTATCTATCATAAACAACCATTATAAATCCACAAACATCCACCACGAAACTCACAAATTCCAATCTAGAATAAACCACCATATAAGATATTAACAAAACAATAATACATTTTGTCTCAGACTTCATTTAAAAACTATAATATTAAATTAAGAGTGAAATGAAAGAAGCTAATTCAATTAATAAATAAAATTATAGACATACTAATATATTTTATCAGAAATAATGAACAATAATAACAACTATAAATCTTACTAAATGCGTCAAAAAGTAAAACAGGTATAATATAATATAAATTGCATACATCAACATAACCACTAATCAAATAACATAAACCATACACCATGCTAATGAAGAATATGATAACACATATTAAATTTTTTATACCTAACTTTAATAAGTACACAAATTCAACTACTGCTGACAATTGGAGGTATGAGAAGAATCTTTTCCCATAAATTAAACGCCAGAATGGGGTGCCCCATACACAACCCACCCATTAATATAATACTATTATCCAACAAATTCAAACACCCCCAAGCATGCTATGCATAACAATAATGCACAATTACATCTAATGAACACTTACCCAAAAACCAACAAGCATGGCCCCTTAATCACATACGAAAACAAATAGTCCTCTTCGTGCTAAAAATCTCTATCCACCAACTCTATAACCTTCTTATAAACACAATAAACTAAAAGATATATGTTCATCCCCACACGAAGGAGTGTCATCATTCTCGCACCCAGATTCCATAATGAAAAATAAACACGAGAACAGTATTACTACTCAGAACACAAAATAAAAACATAAGTACAGACAATAGTCTAGCGATATAAACCCAGAAAAACCAGGTACCGAAATATCCTTCTACTTAAGGAGCGACAAGAAATCGTATACGCACCCATCTCCAATAAAATTTTTTGAAAACAAAACTTACCCCATTCCAAGAAACATCTTTCTAGCCCCAAAAGTAAGCCACTCAGTCACATCCACATACCAAAGCTCGGCTTACTGTACCATCTTACTTTACAAAGGCTCCTATGCGAGTAGTCCTACTAGCATCACTTAAGAATTTTGCTAATTACGGTATACAAACGGAGAAATATATCTAACAATACTAAACCTTTAACCAATAATAACCTTACAAACAAGAAATACTTCTTAGTCTGATACAGAAAACTTTAGGCAAAACATCACGTGTATAAATCCCTGGGGAAAACGACACATAGGTGCCATCAGCCCATTAACATTATAAACTTGCTACGTTGTTTAATACGAACATAAACTCTCGAACACAGGAGGACAACAGGGGTGGAATATCCACTCCATCTCATGAGTGTATGGAGATATCTTCATAAAGTCTATGGAAATTTTAACTTTGAAGCAGTCTGGTGGTATAGGCCTTACTTTCTCCTACAGAGCACTGGCAGATTTTCTTTCACTATTCTTAGTACTACTTTGTTGTTTATGAGAGTATATCCGTGGCTCTGTCATTCTCTTCATTAAGAAAAAATGGCACGAAATTTCAAAGGAGAGTCCTATTGGATATAATTTTAACGAAGCTTAAAGAAAAGACTAAATATTTAGTTTCCTTATATATAAAAAAAACGACGAGATTTTTTGTTTGAGGACTATTTGTTTACATTATATATTATTATTATTATGAAGTGATAATATATATAAAGTATTATTGATTTTCATTAAAATAAATCTGGGATTATATATATATATTATATATAATATATATAGGTGACAACCCCTTCTTAGTATAAGGATAATAACTAGCTTTGCATTTTGAGGTCAAAGGGGTGATAATATTTATTATACTACTAAAAAAAAAATAATATAACATAAAAAATACACCCACAAAAAAATTAAATTATTTTAGGAAAAAAAGTTACTAACTCTCAAAAAGTTTAATAAATATTTTACTTCTGAATAGGCTTATTTTCTTATATAAAATAAAAACAATTTAGATGGCCTCGTGCTCGTTTTTTAAAGGCCATCTAAGTTATTACATGGGATTTATCTAAAGAACCTTTGAGTTATAGCTAATACGACATAGATGTATTCTGTGTGGTAGCCTCAAACCAAAACCAAAGTGAGAAGGGCCATGCATAAGATGAGAAAGGGAACCAGCAACGTGAGGATGGAGAGTACCCAAAAAGATGAAAGTTCTATGAAGGTTAAACCACGACTATTGACAGGAGAGTTATGGTGATAAACCGTATTTCCCTAAAAGAGACTCCGCCCACGAGCATATTTGGGATTTTTTATCTTCGAAGTATATTATACTTTGTATTAGTACTTTATTATCCTTCGTTAGAATTTTTATATTGATAAGTGAGAAAAAACGGCGTGAAGGCGCATGTCCCTATGATACCACTATTAACTAATTTTAAATTTATGATATGTTCTATCTTATAAATATAAACTACTTAAATAAAAATAAATCAGTATAAATATAATAATAAATAAAATAATTCTGGATTACAGATATTAATATTAAAATAAATTAATATGCAAATAATATTTAATAAATAAATAAATTATTATTTATTTAATGATAAGTAATGTAATGTATAATGAAGCGAAAATAATAGTATTACTATAATTTTTTCAATATGATATTTATTTAATTGCATTTTTATAATTTTAATGAAATTTTAAAAAAAAATGTAATATTTTGTTGAAAATGGTCTTTCCTGTGTGATCCGCGTTTACCTTCAGTAAAGCAGGGATAATTGACTAATACCGCGTGGCCAGTAGTTTAGCTTTAAGAAAAGTTTGAACTTTTCCGATTTGGCGAATCATATGAAAAAAATTTCCAAATTTTTCTTCGCCTGGTGTCAAAGGGCTGAAAACCCTCTTACATCATATTTGCCTTTTCGTGAATGGTGGTGATAGTTTTTAGATAAAAACTTGACCATCAACACCACCTTGCAGCCTTGCTAGAAATGGTGATTTGGTACAAATTAAAAATATATATATAATATATATTATATAATATATATATATATATATATATATATATATATATATATATATATATATATATATATATATTTTATTTTTTTTTTATATATAAAAAAATAAAATACATATACTTGAGTTAATTATTAATTATGAAAAAACAATAATCCTCAATATAACAAAATATAAATTACCTGATAAAAGTTGACAACGAGGTTATAATATTGATGAAAGTAGAAAGTTATAGTGAGAGACAAAAAGGATGAACAATTCTGCTAATGAGTTAATGATGTTAGTTATTTTTCGTTGCTTAGAATTGATACAACACACACACACAGATAAGAATCCACACTTAAGAGCTAATAGTCTTTCATCAATATTCAGGTTCCCTTCACTTCTCTTTCAATTATACCATCTAATTCTAATGAATGAATGAACTAAGCATTACTTTTTAGTATAATAAGTTTCTTATTATTATTATTTACAAATAGGTTCATACAGATATTGAAATTTAATCTTTAACATTTCCTCTATACCCTGAAACAAAAGAAATGCCGTTTTAAATACCCATTATAATTAATTAACTATAACCCTTTTTATCAGGGTTTATGTTTTACTAACCTTGTCCGTAGAATTCCCCATCCACCCACATACTTTGGAATACTTTTCTTTTGTTTCTAAACACGAACCTAAAAAAAATCAATCATACCCCTTTTTCTCCTCTCCTTTCTCTCTTTTCCTTTTACTCTTCATTCCCTTCTTTTCTTACCTTTAACCATTTGCATCATGTCTTCAGCATATAGTCGATGTAATATTGTTATATTGAAAACGACTAATTATCAAGACAGTCATTTTACATTCACTAAGCGTTCTTAAGTTAAGTTGGTTTTAAACAATCTAATCTAAGTACTAACGTGTGTGTTCTACACAGCGTATATTTTATGGTAATATCACAAGAATTCAATTCTTCTTAAATATATATATATATAACTTCAGCTGATTTCTTTATACCTTTTTTAATCGTGTGGATAATAAAACCTAGAGAATGATATATGTATCATAATTAAATAATCTCAATTTTCCCTGCTCTCTAAATATATAAAAACACACAGAACAAAATACATGATGTATAATAAATCTTCCTTTTAGACACGGTGTTCCAGCGAGCGCGCCCAGTCTGTCATTGCCATTATCCGCCCGTGTTTTTACTAGTCAAGCTTCTCCCAATGTTCTGATTTGATCTTCCTCCTAATTGAGTTGTTCCCCTGTTACATATTGTGTATACAAATAATTCTTCCAACTGTTTGTTCAAATGACAATATTAATAATTTCTTCTTATGGTTAAAAATAAGAGTTTAAATCATTCGCTTATAAAGATAAGTGTTAACATACCCCTGTCGTCCCTTATAAAATTTAAACAATTATTAAGGCTATACCACGTAAAGCTCCTAATACGGTGCTTTTCTATCAGTGACTATATACTGGGCTATCGTTTTGGCAAAAAATACTTAACACTAATATTCACAGAACAATAATAAGGACATTTGTTTTCACCATAATAAACTTATAATTTCATTTATCCAGGGGTTGCTAACTAAAACATTATTTCAAAATCTAGATCGATATACGTTTCGGTTACCGTATTATCCATTTCGCACATAGATTAGACACGATATCAGGTATTAATATATATATTATATATTAATATATATAGTATTAATAATATATATATATATATATTAATAATATATATAATAATATTCCGCCTTTCCACTCCATAATTAACTCACATGGGGTGCTCAAGCATATATGAACATTCCTAAGTCATAAATAAATAAATTGTGCTTCATAATTTTTTTAAAATCTAAAAATAAAATTAAAAGTGATATGTTTATTTTAATCTGAATGAAGTGAACACCTAAGCTAGCTAAATATATTACGACAATTCATTTCGGTTTAAGTTAATTAAATTTATCTACCTTAAAGATTAGTAAGCAAATCTATCATTAGACATACATAGTCAATTTTTTATTAAAATATAAATAACCTATATATATATAATGTGATATTCCATTTATAGTAGTTTATGTACTCTATTAAGAGCTAATTTGAATGCTGACGCTCACCAACTTATTTATATTCAATTTAAATAAATACCAAGAGTGGTGACCAACCGTAATAGCCCATACTCGAGGTAAGGACATCTAGTACTCACGATCAACCGCACGCGTATATAGCTTATACGGTATATGGATCTACTCCTCAATGATATTTTTGATCCTCTCCCACACCATAAAAACCTCGCCACTTAGTGCCTTGATATTGAATTTAACTTATAATTTTTAGAGTTTACCTTATAAACACACACACCCGTCATACATATCCAACACGCAATGCAATATCTCATGTAAATCTCAATTCACATTTACCCGACTTATCAGTTTCAATGTTCAATACTTAATCTATCGAAAAGCACGATATAAGCAAAACACCCCAATTGGTGAGCCACAAGAGCATGCTCTTTCCAATACACATAACTTTCAGAACGTCTATCATTAAGATAAGTTTTGAGACACATGAAATACAACATATAGAAACCAATCTTGGACTCCCGAGGCCTTTCACTAACCTGGGAGAGTGGCAGAGACAGATGAGGACATGATAGCAAATAAGTGATTCCATCTGTGAGGCGATTATAGTTCTAATAATATCGATTTTTATTTTTAAAAATTTTAATAATTTTGTAGAAAAATAATAGCACTGAATATTATCATCACATTACCTGATGGAATGTAGATTACCATAAATAAGGCACATATTTCAAAACTACTACTGTATCTGATATATAATGTTATTAAATACACGTAGTTAATTCTTCATACTATGGATAATTATATAGTTGTTACACAAAAAACGTTACATCGTTAGCTAGTTATGCTCTATATTTAGATATTATTTAATATCATAGGAAATTAATTATGCATGAATATCAGTGACAATAATATATTTTTCGAGAAAATTTTCTTTAAGTATTTCCAAAAAATTATCTAATGTTATTTATTCTAAAACTTCCCCAGAAAAAGTTGTGTCCGAAGATTATTTCCAGAGAAATCCCTTTAAGTGGCATGCTCTTCATGAGAGTGTCATTAATATCCCTCTAGGCAAGCCCTTCCACCTACAGAATATTTTCTCCTTAGAGAGAGAAACCCTAACTTAAACCTTTTTGAAGCCTTTAGAGATTTATTTGGGAACCGAGCAAAATTTTCCGAGGAGACTACTCACCAACCTATTACTCATGCAATATAGAAACCCTTTTCTAAACCCACAGATATAGTATTAAGCAACTAAGATGAAGAGTAAAAGTATAAAATATATATGGCTTACAAAGCTTTTTAACATCTTATGTAGAATAATTAGTGTTTTTATCAAATATATTCTATATATATATATATAATATTAGTATAAAAGAGTTATCCAATAACTCATACTAACAGTAATTTAACTATACTAATTAATATAATTCAATATTATATAATTATTTTGCTCTATACTTATATTTGTACAGTTCCAGTTGCCTAAACCAAGATATTATGTAGGAGTCATAACTTGTCTTAGGATTCACTGAGCTAAGTTCTTAGCGTTTTGTACTTTTCTTTAAGTGCGTATCACTACAATTTTGAACAGCAATACGCGAACTCAGGAAGCGAGAAACCCCTTTAAAGAGATATTTTCGAACCCTATTTTATGGAATCATAGATTAATGAACACACTGAACAAATCCTTAACCTTATATGAAGAGTAGGAAATATCTACTGATTGCTCGATAACATATCATAATTAAGGACTCTCTATCTTTATAAATCCGTTGGGTATCTATACCCCCAGTATATATCAATTTTATTATTTTTCATGTTTTTATATTGTGGTTTGAATATTTCTATGAGATTTATTAATTAATATAAATTATGATTGGAACTATGTAAGGCTTGATTGTTTTATTGCTTTTACAATTAATAGTTATTTAGTTACCAAAAGATATATATTTAAAGAAATCTTATCTAGTCATACGTTATGAAGTTGACGCGAGTGTGATTAGCTTTGGTTTCCAATATGATATTGTGAGAGATTACGCACTCCACCTACTAGTCCATAATATATAAAAAATCCCATAGGTCAAAATTAATTTTAAATAAACTTGTAAGATTACAAGCAAAAGATGATTATATAATGACTTCGACCTATCTCTATTTTTATATAGTGGAAATGAGCTTTTCCATCAATTAAAGGCCTGACATCAGCCAGGCGCTAAAACAAAATGTTCGGGTTAGTTGGAAGTAGATGTATCAAATGTCTTGTCCTTACTTGAGATTTGTTTCTTTAACTTAATATTTTTGCCGGTTTTCAGAATTATAGTTCCGTGACTTATCATAACCTAACTAGCATACAGTAAACAATAACCACGTCGCTATACTTATCTATCTTGGATCGACGGTGCAGGAAATCCTGTACCCGTAACCTAGACGGCTAGTGAATACCTATTTCAGCGGGAAACATTTTCCTCTTGTTTTAGCGTCATTTTTCACAAAAGGAAACTCAGATAGAATAATGTGCCTATCATTTTATTCGATACAGATCCACACACCCAATCTTTCTATGTTATTCAACCGGTTCGACCTAGACATCAACATACGTTCTACCGAATGAGTAACAAAAAGGACGAAATTAACAAGGCAATTTATGATTTGGGATATAATAATTTGGATGCTTTCTATTGTGAAGTCACTATTAGTTTACTGCACCACTAGAATCTATTTTGTTAGCATGAAAAGATATGATTAACAAGGCGAGAAGAACCCAATCATAATGTCAAATATAAGGTCATTGAAACTTTTTTATGCAAAGTTTATAATATAGCAATAAAATTACCATTATTATTTATTAAATCCGTAACCATAGACGGTATAATACTCCGTCAGTATCATATAATACAAACTACAATTTTTAATCAGATATATATAATATATATATAAGTGGTATATAATATATAAGATTTGTTTATATTTGAGTGATGAATAAACTTACAGAAATATATAATAATATTTTTAAATATATTACTTCCTACCCTACAAGTTTCTTATCTCTATCTATGTAAGATGAGTATAGTAATAGGAAATATTATGTCTTCCATATATCAGTATCATATTAGTCGCCGACCCTTAGCTAACTATTGATACAGAGATTAACAGTAATATTAAGAATCAAGCGTCATAGTTTAATTTTCATAGAGTGATTAAACCGGAAAATTATCGTAAAAAATGAACAAATTATTTTTAGAGGTGAATTTTAGATAAAAATATCTAACATTTCAAAAAAATGTCTATAGATTAGGGAGGCACGATGTCATCGATGAACAGTGGGGTACCAGGATAGGAGAGGAGGAGAAGCCGAAAGAGACTCCACACACCTCCCCGCGATCCGCCATCCTAAGCCGCCCATGAGTATCTGATTCTCTAACTGCCCGACTTCCTTACCCTCTTCAACTAAGGTGTGTGTCCGTTCTAAGTTCAGTAACCAGAATCTTAAAAACCATAGCTTTATCACACGTCTGAACTCACTAAGTTGAGGTTTATTGTATTATTATGGAATATTTTAATTTATTATTGTTTTTGTTTTCATTGTTTGTTAAAATTATAAAATACTATATATAAGCACTAGCCTGTGCCATAAAAGCTTCTATATATATATATATATATTATTGTATTATAAGCAATATACTAACTCCCAGATCTAGTAAGAAGTTATTATGGTTTTATCATCCTCCATGGTATATATAGCTCAGACATAAGTAAACGAATAAAAAACACTCATAAATAACCAGCGCGAAATGTATGACCACCAAAAAGATAATTGGAATCTAGTCATTTCATTTAGATACAGTGAGAACTCATTCATCACTCCCCGTGATAAAAACTAATTTATAGAGAAAAAAAAAGGCTTTTTAAAAAATTAAAATAAGAGGTTTGAAAATAAATATAGATTAAAGAAAAAATTAGTTTTTTTTAAGAAGCTTCTGCGAATAGATTGGCGTACCGCCAAGCCAACTCCGCGTGAGCCTCATAAGCGTTCTCTATAATACTGTGTGAATCCATAAATATTGCTTGTAATATTTTCTACTTTCTCCCATAAATAATAAAAAATACCTAAAATAGAGGATAGTCACGTTGATAATACCACGGAGTACTAATACTAAAGCGATAGGCAATCGTGATGGATAAGGTGTGCTTGTTCCCAGAGGGAGTTTTCTCCGGTTTATTGGGCAATAGCACCTTACACCAGGGGGAACCAAGACGGGCCGGGACTTAGTACCCCCCTTCCTGTCCCAATCCGTTAGGCTCCGAACCCCTCTTAAAAAGGATATCTATGCAAGAAAGTAGACACAAAATATATTTAAAATGCACATACTTACTCCAAATAAATAGATGTAGTAGGAAGATATATTCCTTGAGCCCAACCTATTATGCCGTCTTCGAGAATACTTCCAGTAAACTATGACCAAGTGTCTACAAGAAGGTCCAAAATCCCTGAAGGATAAGATCCTGTTATTCTTACGTTCAACCTTTAGTATTAGCAGTTAAAGTTCATTAGCAAGTGTATCAAGTAGTAAAGGGGTTTACACATTAATGTAGCAAAATACCAATTAACTAAAAATCTCTATTTTGTCATTCATCAGGCATGTCATCTATAATTAATTTACAAACACACTTAAAAAGTGTCTAGTGAACTCTCAACCCAGGAATTAGTAATAATTTTTTCAATTTGCCAGTTCAGCAGATCAAGAAAGTTGTCACTAATTTTTCCAGAGCTGTACCACGGTTTTATAGTATATTCTTAGTTACTGTTTTCAAAGGAATATATGGTGCACTAACATATTTGCTGGCCATAAGTCATTAATTCGTCAATAGAAATATATATAAAAAGAATAAGCTTTGAGAATTTTTATTTTTATATATATTATTGAACCAAAGTTTATATAAATTAAAATAATAAAATGAATAGTACTAGAGAATTTATAATAGATATATATATATTAATAATATTAATATAATATATATAATATATATATATATATATATATAATATTATATATATAATATATTAATATATATAATATATATAATAGGAGTATTAGTAATATATATTTTTCAATTTTGAAATAAATGCTATTGCAAGGAAACTTAACATCCGATTTCATTTGAATAAATAATTATATTAAAAGCCTTAATTAATGGATTAGCATTTTTTAATAAAATTAACGTTAATAAATTTTTATTATCTATTAAATTTATATTCAATTTATACATATCTCTATAGTTTCTTACGTAGCCGTTCCAATGAAAATAAATATTATTCTACTCTTTGTGAAAACATATTTTCTCGGTTGCTCCCATATTGATGGTATCCAGTTTCCCTCAATTTCGGTGAGAAAACCCAGTTGTGCATAAAAATAATTTTTTAAGTGTATAGAATCATTTAATAAGGTAGACTTCGAATTTCCTATATTACACTTCATTTTAAAAAAAATATTTCCCCATTACCTTTTCATGACCGCTTAACCAAAATTGTTCGAGTCCTGTTTTTGTCTGGTAGGCGTTAACGTTATCGTTTTCCGGTCTTTATTGAGTGCCCAGTTCCCCTAGGAACATAAATAGTATAGTTAACTCCCACAATCTGTGTAATATAAATTCACACTAACCTACTATAATATATACTCAAATAATGAATAGGGCAATTTACTGTAAAAAATTCATCGAATTCTATATAAACTTTATACTTTTACGTTCATTATCAATGATGATTATCCATTAATTAGGTATTAATTAGTATTCTTTACTAATTTCATAATCAACCTCTATATATCTATTATAATAGAATTCTCTTAATTACTTAACCTTAATCTTATATTATTATCTAATAATCTTTAAGGAACTTAACTTTTAATATAAGTATCTATTATATTTAAATTAGTATATATTTAAAAATTAAATAGGTACAATATATACTAACTTAACATCAAAAGAAATTGTTACTGGTTCATTATATTGAGATTTGCTTGTGTAGGAGCGTCGCGAAAGTTTTAGTGTATATTGATATTAATCTCTCCAGTATATAGGAGTTATCTATGTAATAACTGCCTTAGATCATCTCGCCAATATTTAACATGTTCTACCTTGAGAACTACTCCCATCCTCCCTGTATTCCCTTCCGGACCAGTGAGACTTGAAAACACAATTTTTTACAACAATATTGAAACTTTTTAATGAACCAAAAAATTATATATAGCATCCTACTTCAACTAAAAGCACCTTTAATTCTTTTAGTGATAACTCGTACAAAGGATGTACTTAAATTGATTTATATATCTTTAGACATAATATGCATGTTCGATAAATTGCTTATACTCCTCTACTCTTTATTAACGTATCACATTCTAGTGTTTTCCCTCTTGTGTCGAATCCATCTCTCTCCTTAATTTCCACTAGATATTAATATTAACGAGAACATTCCACGATGACCCTTACTTCCTCCATTAATTTTCCGTATAATTTGGTATCCCGTTCTTGCTTAAGATTTTTCCCTAAATTATATATATATTATATATATATATTAAATATATTATATATAATATATAATTTATTAATTAATTATATATATATATATATATATTAATTATTAATATTAATTTAATATATATTATATATATTATATATATATATATAATAATAATATATTTATATTATATATTTAATATATATATTATATATTAATATAAATATATATATTATATAATTATATATTAATTACTTTTGTCTTATTATATATACATTAATATATTTAGAGATTGAATTTTGTTTTTTATTTAGTATATATTGTATATACTATATTAGATCCAACAACCAATGATAATAATTTACCACTATAATAGTTGCTGGTAAACGGAACATTCATGATAATAAAAGCTATTATAATATGGAACACTAGTATACGTGTTTACGGAGAATCAAGTTATACTTGTCAAATTTTTTATTTATACAAGAAGAATCTCATTCAACCCAAGGAGCGTAAAAACCCGCAAAAGTAATGGCGGAAGGATCTGGAGCGCCTTTGTCTCTCGGCATTTCCCGGGGCTTAAAGGGAGCACCGACCAGGAAGGGCCACCCCTCTAATATTTTTCCTACCCCCTCTACCCGTGGCTGGCCTAGAGAGGCGCTCTACTTCCCGATAATTAACTGCACCTCACAAACGTCTCCTAGTATTCTGTGTGTTGGTGCGTGTTTTCCGGTCTGGCCGCGATTCACGTCCCACATGCGTCCCTCTAACGTGTGCTCTACGGAGAAACGCATCCCCATAAATCCCCGTCACCTAGGCTCAAGAGACTCTAATTTTATTTTAACTTTTATTTCCGAAATTTGCTAATAAAAGTCTGTAAGACCCGACTATCATTACCAATCGTCCCTGATTCCATAAATTCTCAAATCGGTTTTTCCTGTAAAGTGTTCTGTATTTATACTGAAAGAGACTTTTATAATTTCATGTAAGATAAATTATATTTCATTATTTTACCTATTTATTTCTTATCATCATTTTTTAGTAACAAGCCGCTTATCTACGCTGGTAATTCTCATCAACTTCATCTAACCACTGACGTTCATTACCTGTACATTGTCGTCCCAAGTTTTACTTTTCTGCGTTGATATTCCCAATTTTTCACATCCCTTGCATATATATTTAAATACATAACAAATTGAAAATTTTTTACATTAATCTATCTATCACCTAAATAAAAAAATACTTACGCAACCCTTCTCCATCCATGCTTCCCAAGATTATCTACTGAATATTCTTCGTTATTCTGGTGATCCATATACTTAGACCAGGATATTATACATTTTTTTATAAAAAGAAAAAAAAAAACTACAATCAAACCGAAAGTATTAATATATCAACAGCAACAAAGGACCATGAGGTGTTTACACTACTAATAATACATATTAAGAGTAACAAATGCACATAAGTAATATATTACATTATCATTATATTATTTTTAATATTATTATTATTAATTTATAATAATTATTGATAATTATTTCTCTTTTTTTTTTCATTTATTTTAATATTTTTCAGGTTGAAATGTCACTATAATTTGATAAATAAATATTAAGTCAGTGATTTAAATACAGTGTTAAATTTTAGTTACAATATATCTAATTACATAGCTAATATAAAATTTCAATATCAATCAATAACCAATTAGTACATTCAAATAGTAAAATATCGCCTGCTAGAATAGGTAAAATTGTCCATATTCTTAAAAATCTAAATCCGTAAATGCATTAAGATTATTACTGATATCTCTAGGTTTAGTGAGTATTTATAAATAGAACTATTTGATATATAATAATTAATTGGAAATTAGTTTAATTGTATTTGTATTTATATACCAATATCATTACGACTAGATTTAAGTTTATATATATGTATAATGATGGAAAAGATGTTGTGTATTAATACATGTTTATAATATTTTTTTAGTAGCTAAACTAAACCATATTAGACCTAATGCTAGGGTAGGGAAATAGTGTGATGAAAAAAACTAAGCTAATATCTCGTTTCTTATTACGATTAATAAAAATAATAATATACTTTAAATATTTTTTTCATGAAAAATTAATAAAATTAAACCATTATAATAGCTGAGAAAAAAATAACAACAAAAGATGTTATAATAAAAATGTGATAGTTATTTTCGTTTTTCTACTGAAAAGGATATTCTGTTAAGAAAAGGCACACAGACAGTCCAACCCAATCTAACGTTTGCTGTTTGAAATCAATAATTATTTTCAAAATTTACTAAAAGATTAAATGTTATGGTTTATATAATAGCTTATGAAGATAGTGGTATCATTTTTTGTTATTTCCAATATATTTCCTACAAGGTGGATATATAACCTCTATTAAGTATCATTGAGTTCTGGTTTACAACATAAAATAAATATTTATAATGAAAATGAAAATCTCGCATATTTTTATAGTTTGACATAGATTTTCAATAATTAATCTATATTAAAATTTCTAGAGAAGTTTCTAAATGCACTTTTAACTTGATTAATTATTACTTTAACTTAAGTCTTAGATTTATGTTGCTATAATCATTTTAAATCATATAATATTTTATAACAAATTTAAATATTTATCATTAAATATTATTATATATAATCCATAGTGATAAATATATTATTAGAAATGGCCCATAACACTATGTTTATATATGTATACCCATATCAAGTTATATATAGCAAAAGATAAAAGTAGTTGACTGTTAATACATTTTTAATAATATATTATATATGAAATGTAATAATAATAATATAGGTTAAATAGGCTAATAAAATTATATATACGATGCTCCTACTGCACTAAATTAATGTAATATATATTAATTATAACATTATAACTACATATTTGATTGTGTAATAATTAAAATGTTGCACAAAATATACATACTATAAAGTATTTATATATAATTTTTATATTTTTAATCTTAAGTATAACTTAAGTGGGAAATTTAACTTGAAAATAAAATTATGTATATCATACAATACTTGAGTAGTGATAGTAAGCGATATTAATACTATATATAATTATGATCTATGCTAATATAGGCCCAGTATCTAAAAGCATAATAAGTAATAATACTCTTCTATATATACTGAAACCCCTTAGCTCCTTCATACCACTGTTATCAATATTTTCTCTAACACTTAAAGATACTCATATACGTGACTTGTAAGTATATACAAAATAAACTTATACAGTATCATATTAACATAATAATATAATAATAATAAATATATGGACTGATGAGTTACTACCTAAATATGTAGAATTAATGTAAGATACATACTGACTATTAATAACAATTAATAATATTAATAGTATACTCATAGTATAAATATAAATACATTTATACCGATATAATATCCAATATATATTATATAAAATAGTTTAGTAGTGAATAGGAAAATAGTGTTGGATATAAGATGCTCACATTTTACAAATCACTATCATCAATAATTAAAAATTATAGGTAAATTATTATAGTTCAATTACACTTACATTATCACTCCTTTATTGCTTATATCAACCCGATGTATCTGCTGGTAAATGTTATAATGATTCTTAATTCACAATATATATTTTATATTTATTATATATTTATTTACATAATTTGCATTTCCCATTAAAGTCACTATATTTATTGAGTAAGTATATTGTGATATTTATACATAATAATACCTCATATAATTCATATATTATAAATATATATAATTAAATAATATTAATAATACTAATATATTTAATATTAAATTAATGATAAATAGTAAAATTTAATATTAATAAATTATAATGATTATATATAAGATTAATACTAAAAATTGATAATAAAATATAATAATTTTTGACCATATTGTTTCATCTATCATATCAAATAGTTTTTGAATTAACTATTGTATTTTAAATGGGTTTTTATTGCAAAAATGAGCAACTTAACAAAACAGCAAATCGGAATTTAACGGTCCGAAAAGCTCTGAACGTCCTTACTTCTAGAGCAGGTAAGAAACAGCTAATTTGCTGTAATCTGTTAAAGGGATATTGGGTGAAAACTTGAGATAAAAACGGAAATAGATCGCTTTAAAATATGGTTTTTGATTGAACATCTCACTTAATGGTAAGCAGCACCTAAGATTGGAGCAAATAATCTGGAGCATTATGATTCGAATCTTCTAACCAGTATCCGATATTTCCTGATATTGTTACTATTCCAAATTACTATTATATATTATTCTATTAATGTTCTATCTTAGGCGGTATACTCCAAACGAAAAAATTTTTTATTTTATGCATTAAAATATAAAAAAATTTAATTTAACAGTAAAAAAAAATAATATTAGCCACAAATTGCTCTTCCCAAAATTATTTTATTTAAATGAGAAAAATATTAATAATATGAATTTTATTTTTCTAAGCGCATCTATACATCCAGTCATCAATACGCAGTTGACGAATAATTGTTTATAGGCTTGCTCTCATAGTTAGCCTCTAGTAAACTCAGTATTTTATAAAAATCTATTATTTAAAGTATTTGTTACAAATTTAATAGATAGATATTAGAATACAATTACAATATCATCATTAATAATCGAGTGTGAGTAAATATAAGATGTCGAAAAAAGCATGAAACATTTCATTTGCTCGTAAGTAATTTTAAATTAGAAACGGGCAAATATGGACACTGTTTTTGCATTTCTGTTGAAAACATAAAATAGGCAAGAAAATTCGACTTCTGGAATATAATTAAAAAACGCAAAGGTCTTTATCATTTTTATGTTTTAACACAATACCTTAACATTAACAGACATATTAATTGATCACTATTGCACCATAAAGCATCTCCAACAGATATTCAATTTCTGTTTTTTGATTACTTGCGATTGGAGTAAGATTCATATATGTCGGTTCTTAGGCTTTGGAACCATACGGGTTCTTGAATATACATCTAAAGAATCTAAGACGAATACCCCTTGAAATCTTGAGTGTTGAAATGCATTTCAGGACACACAAGGGTTTCTGTTTGGAAAGTGACTACCCTATTGAAGCGCTAAGTCCCAATTTTATGCTGAAGAATAGAGCACCATATAACAACCAATTTTAAAAAATTTTACTCCTATCCGACAGTCTAGCACAGTGTCACTTACGAGCAGTTATATCACCGTGGTTCTTGATATGATAATACGGAACTTGTGAATTAGTGGCCCAAGTTGTGTAAAATCGCTTACAAAAAGAAATTTATGGAAACAATGGATTTTTCTATGTTTCAAGAAATAACTTATTATGATATCGAACTCCAATAACTCCATTCCTACGGAACATTTTGCCAGTGGTTGTTATTGAATTGGTAAGAACCGCGAAAATTGTTGTTAGCTGCGCCTGTCAGGTTTTGAATTTTTGTAGATAATATTTCGTTTGAAGAAAAGGCAGTTGCATAATTCTCTCCGCTGGGATAAAGTTTTAAGTGCTGTGGGCGACCATCCTTCAAAATGATCGATAAAAACTCTTAAAAGATACCCTATGTTTTAGATATTTTCTTGACAAGTGGAATGTTTCCAAATTTTAACCAGGGCCCAAACCAATAAGTTATTCGAACTCTTACAGTACGAATACCTCTTTTTTAAAGGTTGATAATATAACGACCTAATATATTTCCAATATTATTATTAAATACTTACTTCGTAATTAAGTATATATGTTAATTTCATTTTCTATTTTTTATAGTTCATACACTATTATATTTGAATTTATTTGTATTATCTATACTTATTAAATATAAGGGGTATACGGTGATTACATATGATGGTGAAAATCAAACCAGTTTAGGGAACCCTCCAACCATTCTGATGTAAGAAATATAGATACTTTGTTTTATTTCTCTTTAACTTAAAACCTAGTGCGAATAATGTAGCTCATGACTGTTAAAGAAATGGCAGCTTTTCAACTCACGAGCATAATATCCTGAATATAAGAAAGCGCTTAACATATCTTGATTTATAATATGTTTCGTTTTATTTTTATGGACCATTATCGAAGTAACGAAAAATGTAATTTAAAAAAATATATATTATATAGGAGTTTTTTATTTTATTTATTTTTTTTTTTTGTGAAAAAATTGTAAATTACTGGAAGTAGGCTTATTGAAACTCTTTTACCTTTGAACCTCCGGGGTTTGGGAATTTATTTAATATTTGTATTTTATATAAACATTTTCCTAAGTACAAGAATATAAAACTAGCTATATCATGGAATGTTGGGCCGTTTATTAAAAACATAGTACCAATATAATTAGATCGATAATAAAAAGTTAATATAAGTACTGCATTTCTTTCGGAAAAATTATTTATATATTAAAGCGAATAGATGTGTAAGCTTCTTATAACTTGGTACGTATACGTGGTGGGTGAATTTAATTTTACTCTTTATGTTTTATATAAGCTATACTCCCATGTAAGAGAGCCAACATATCTGAATTAAGGCCGGCTCATTTTAAAAGTACACATTATTAGGCGTTAAAAGTTAAATGAATATGAGAAAAAATTCGGAAATATAGTGAAATAAAGGAAACGCCATAGTGTGGCGTTATCTTGTTAGCGTTGGGTACCTAACGCGGGTTTGGAATTATTTAGGATTTTTTTCTGGAGAAAACAGTTTGTCGGATAGAGAGCGCATAATATTATAGCTGTGGGACCGTTTGCAGTATCTTATATGGGATCGAGTAATTAGCAGTTAAAATGTTTTAAATAAAATTAATGTGAGATTAGTGTTGCTATTTATTGGAGACAGACTATCAATAAAGGCAGATCTTTTATTTTATAATTATAAAACGTATTCATATCGAAGAGGGGATTATGGCAAGTCTCATTATATACTCTTGTTTTATTATAAATGCATTTCTTAAGCAGAGAAATATTTACTCTGGGTGTGCGCTGTTGAAAACATTGTGAACCTAAATATTTAGAGACAACAAGCTTAAAAAGAATAATGCAATTCTTATCGCAAACAAAAGAACTTGCATTCTAACTACAAAATTGGTAGTCGTGGTTTGGTGTGGAATTCTCACTCTTTACTTTTTAAATAAAGCATCTCACTAGTGTAAGGAAAAAACTACTCTCGGGAATATAGGAGATTTCTCCGTGTCTCTTTTAAAGACATAATTTGTCTCGTGTATAAAAGTTAAGAAGTTAGAGAAACTATTTTAGAGATTAGAGGAAAATTTGCACTATATGATAATCAAAGATTGTAACTTTGCTAAACTTAGAGTACCCCATGAACTGGTGAATATCTGGTGTAACATTAATTTATAGAATTTTATTTCATATAAAACAGAGAAAATTAAAGAAAGATGTTTTCAACAATATATTTATGAGTTGAGCCGTTTCCTTTGATGCACTTAATTAAGGTTCGCTAAAAGTTTATTAGATAAAATAATGTATAGTATTTTTTTATTGGTACAAATTTTTTTATAAAAGAAGCTTTATTTTTAAATCTTTATACTTTTTGCATATAAGGGGATTTAGAGATTTTTTAATTATTATGTAGTATTTTACTAAAACATTTCCTAATGCTATAGAGTACAGTACATATAATTACTGGATGGTGGGGCGTTTATCAAACTTAGTGAACCAATATTAGACTCGTATAAAAGTTAAAAAATATGCTATATTATTTCGAGGAAAATTTTATTAAAGAAGAAAGATTGGTAGCTCTTATAACATATGGGTACGTTATTATAGTGGTTGAGTAGCATTTAATTTACTTTTATGTTTATTAAAGATCTCCACGTAACGAGAGCCTAACATATCTGTGTGAATGTTAGGCACCGGGCTCATCTGTTACAAAGAAATTTAAGTCGTTTAAAAAGTGTAATGAGATTGCGAAAAAAGCGGAGGAGAGTGTCATGGAATAAGGAAGAGGATTGTAATTACTTCATCAACGTAATACTAGTAAAGGGGTGTAGCGAGGATCTTTTATTTAGTGCACACTCTCCTTATTTCATAAAGCAGGTCCTGAATCAGAAGCTGAATATCTTGAATGCTGGCGCACCGATAAAGTTTATTTTCTTATTTGGCCAATAAAAAATATAGGATCGCAGAAAAAATTATGTATTTAAAACAATCGCCATTTATGTCTTCTTGTGTGTTCTTAGAAAAATATGATGATTAAGAAAGCTCTGATTTTAAACCTCTTTTTAAGCGTAATTGCAGTAATACACCAGGATGGAGAGAATAATCTATATATATATTGTTATATCTATAGAAAAAAGTATATTCTCACTAAGCAACAGAGACAGCTCAATAATCTGGTTGGGCACTGGTATTTATAATCAGAATGACTCAATAATTTAGAGATGGTAAAAAAGATTTAAATAAATATGCAATTTTTCGGATATATCTTCTATATTAAAAGTGCAGAAAAGATTTGTTAGCTCCTATAATGGTACGTATACTTGGTTTGGGAATTTGAACTTGTTACTCTCTATTTATGTTTTATTAGAAATGTGATGCTATTCTTCTTCCGTAGCTAGAAACGCTCAACTCTATATAATTGGTGTGTGTGTAGGTTTCGCGGCTTCAATTTATTAAAGTGACTTAGTTAGTTTTGTGACTTAGAGAATGAAGAAACAATTCAGGACTATATTGAATTTATAGGCGATATATATGATTTGTAAATTCTCTACCTAAGTTACTAATGAACCTATGGGGGTTTGGTGAATTTTATGTGTGATTTATTTATTATGAACGGCAAGTCCTTGACATAAGAAGCTAACAATCGTGCTACTGATAGAATTTTGTTCTCTTTTAGATATTTATTGGACCATAATTAGGTCGCGAAAATGTTTTTACGAAACATATGGGAAGCAGTTTTTTTTTTGTTGTGTTTGTGCTGTGTTTTTGAAAAATTGACTTAATGTAGTAATAAGGGATTTATACAAACTTCCTTGTGATGTATAAGACTAGTATAACTGACTCGTTGATCGGTTGGCTCTAGTGGGAATTTATTTATATTATGGCTCTAATTTGTCTATAATAACACATTTTCCATAAGACAAACAGAAAAACAGCATTATCTGGTGTGGGCGATTTTAAAACATAGACCCAATATCTAGATCGGTTAAAAGTTTAAAAAATAATGCTCCATTTCTTTCGGAAATTTTATTAAAGCAGAAGTTGTAGTCTTATAACTTTGGTACGTAAGCTTGGTTCGGAGAATTTTAGATTTTACTTTGTTTTATAAAGCTCTCCATGTAAAGAGAGCACATATCTGAATGTCGGCGGCTACATTTTAAAGAAAATAATTTAAAAGGAATTTTAAAATAGTTTAAAGATTGAGAAAAAAAATTTGTGAAGAATATATAGAATAATGAAAACAAGATAATATTGAGTAATATCATTTGTAACTTGATACCTAGGGTTTGGGAAGTCAATTTATTTTAGATTATTAGATCTCTATGAAACAAGTCCTATTGTAATTATAGTAAGTGCATAACATATATCTTGAATGTGGGCCGTTTTTATTTTATGGACCATAATTATGAGGTCGCGAAATATGTGATTTTAAAAATAATGAGAGTTTTTTTATTTTTTATTTGTAAAAATTTGATAAATGTAAAGCTTTATTTTTAACTCTTTTAACCTTTGCAAATTAACGGGGTATTTGGAGTAATTTAATTTTTAATTTCGTATTTTATAAAAAGTTTATTTTCCTAAGCAGAGAGACATGGACATATTCTGAGATGTGGGCTGTATTAAAATAACATTTGACCCATTTAATTAAGAATAATCTGTATACAAAAGTCTAAAAATATAAATTGCATCTTATTCGAAAAATTTTTATTAAAGCAGCAAGATTGTAGCTTCTTTAACATTGAGTAGATAATAACTTAGGTAGTTTTATTGGAACCTTTTAAATTTTAACTTTTGTCTTTATAAAAGCATCTATCACATGTAATGATGAGCCAATCATATCTATGAATGTGGACGCAATAAATTTTATAAATGACATTAATTTATGGCGTTTATAAGAAGTTAAGTAATTTGAAAAAATAATATCGAGAAATTTGAATAATAATGAGAACAGTATTGTGGAGTAATAATTCTTGTAATCTATGGGAACCTAGGGTTTGTGGATTTATTTTAGCAATTTTTTTCTGAATAAACAAGTCCTTGAATATAGATATAGAAGCGCAACTATCTGGATGTGGGCGTTTAATTAATATTTTTAATGGATATCTATAAGGTCGTCTTTATAAAATGTTTATTATAAAAAATAATGGAGATTTTATTTTTTTTTTAGTAAAAAATTCAATTAAAGAAGCTTTATTCGTATAACATCATATATATACACTTAATAGTGAGCACCAACGGGGTTTTGGGGACATATTATTTTATCCCTTGGTTTCTATATAATAATAGAAGCATTATATAATCAAAGTAGGAATAATGGAATGTGGGACTAGGTTCTCATAAACATAGGACCAATTATACAGGCCCATATGTACGTTTAAAAATGTTAAAAATATATTAGCATTCATTTCAAATTTTTATTAAAGCAGCAGAATTGTAGCTCTTTAAAACTTGGTACAAACTGTGGTTCAGGACTTTAAGGGCATTGTGGAATTTTATAATATATTACTTACATATAGATATAATATAAAGCATATCATTGTATAATTAGGACGACCAATATATAGGCTGGATGCTTGAGAGGGCACTAGGCATGATCTTTTTTAAGCATACATCTGTCAGATCAGACTTATACGATACGGTTAAGAAGGCTCTTGAAACCTTCGCAAATGAGAAAAATAGAGTGTCGGAAAAACTTGAGAAATATACAGTAGACGAATGACATGCTAACATATTTGGTGACTGTTGGTACGCCAAAATAACGGAGTGTTCTGTAACTTAAATTTTAGAATGTTATATTATCATGGTATCAAGCTGTACTAATTAAGGAGCAACATTTGCGTTGAATGTGAGGAGCCGTTTGCTATATTTTTAATTAGCAACACCATATAAATAAGGTTCGATGCTGTAAGATTGTTCTATAAAATAACTCGTTATTATTTAATTATAATTATGTATTATTGAGTTAAAGGAAGCTTTATTTTAACTCTTTACGCTTTGGCTCCACTTAAAGAGTGGAGATATGTGAGGAGTGATTTATCTAATTATATATTTGTATTTTATAAACACACATGATAATAAGATCAAGGAACAACATGCAAATATTGTTATATCTGGGTAAACCGATGGTTGGCAATATTGTTGATATATATTTTTAGTATTAAAAACACGATAGACCGAATTAAGATACAGTGTTTTAAAACAAGTTAAAAATAATCGGACTACTTTGTGGTCGGGAAAATTGATATTAAAGCAGAACAGGATGAGCTATTATAAGATTAGGTACGTTCGGTGGTTTATGCGGAATATGTAATTATTATTTTTGTTATTATAGCAACTAAGCATATATAACTAGTTCAGTATATCTGGATGTAGTGCCGGCTCGAATTTGTAAAGACAATTTTAGTCGTTTAAAAAAGTTAAGAATTGAGTAAAAAAACTCGGAATAATTTAAATAAATGGAACCAAGATTGTAAATTCTTCTAACTTAAATACGTACGGTTTTGGGGATATTCACTCTTACGCAGACAACTCCGCCTTTCACTTACTTCATTACATGGCTGATGCTGAATAAGAGAGGCTAACCATATCTTGATGTGGGCCGTCTATTATTTTAGAAGATGGCATAAATGCGTCGTCCGAATATGATCTTTAAAAATAAGTTGTGAGTCTTCTATAATTTTTATATTATATAGAGAAAACGTCTTATAAATTAAATGCCTTAGATGTTTAACTCTTTTACGCCTTCATGCACATAATAGGGGGTTCTTCTGGGGGAATTTAGATTTATGACTGTTCGTTATTTTTTATAAGAAAGGTATTGTGCACATAGGAGCAGGCGACACTCAATCTCTACATACATTCTATATTAAACCTGCGCGCTCCACGTATCTGAATATATTACCTATCCCTACTTACTATATACTACTCCTACTCTAAATAAACTTACTACTCTCTACCTTACCCCTTACTCCCCTCTACTATTAAATAAGTTATTATACTAAACCTCTATCCACTAATAGCCTATAATTTATTATAATTAATATAATACTTCACTTATTATCCTCATTTCACCTTCCTATATACTTACTATACTCACTAACCTACGCTTCTATATTTAAACTTCCCTACCTTCTCTTACCTCTATATAACATATCTTTACTACTATTCTATAGTTAATAAATATAAACCCACTACCCTACCTTCTTTATACCTTCTTTAAATATAATTATATATAATAATAATTTATTAATATATATCTCCTAAGCTTTCTCACACTATATGCTTACTTCTCACACCACTAAACTATAATACGCTCTAATCATCTTTTCCTCATATATACTAATCCATTTATCACTCTATTATAATTATACAATACTTCTCTTAACACTAAAGCTTTTTGCTCGTACTATTTTATATACCACTCCTGCCTACCTTTACTACCTTCTTCCTCTAACTCTTATTTTTATACTTTACCCTCACTACCACTTCTACCTTACTTCCCACCCTACCACTCTCTATAATATTCCTCACTTAATACTAAGCAAACTTTTGTTTGAACTTTTCTATCCATCACTATATAAAATTAATCACCTCTTACCTCCTATATTTCTTACTTAGTTACCTTTTTAACGTGCTATTTTCCCTTTCTAAATCTACTAAGTTATATTAATATAAATATTCCTAATACTTTTTACGTAAACCAAACATCATACTATATATATAAAGATATATGATAGTATACTTACTCCCTCGCCTATCACCTCCTTTAACTCCTCTGTATCATTTACCTTCTTCCACACTCCTCATACTACTTCTACACTACCTCCCTCACGCTCCCTCACTTTTACCCCTTTATTTACCCTCACCTCCCTCCTACCTATATAAATATATTCTCTCCTTATACTAATAACCCCTTTAAAAATTCACACTTTAGTTTTCCACCTTCAAAACTTTAATATTTCTTAACTTCACTCTTTAATTGCATCGTAATATTATTATTATATAGAAAATATAATTCTCTACACACCTTTCTTTACATTATTACATATGACCACTAATCTCTCTTTTATAACTCAATCATTTACCTTTTCTTTCTCTCTTATTAATTTTTCCGATCCATTAGTTATAAACCTACAACTTTTCTTAAACCTAACTAAAAAATATTAAAAATATATCTCTTAACACCAAACTCCAACAATCAAACTTGAACTCTTAATGAATCTTCTCATTTTACTACTGTTAAACTCTTCTCCTTTTCTCCTTTTACTCCCCATCCTCCCCTTATCTTATACTCTATCTTTCCTGCCTAACATAATCCCTCTTCATCCTTATTTCCCCCATATTTACTATAATCTCTTACCCTTTCTCTTACTAACCCCTCTAAACCTCCTTTTCTTCTTCCTCTAACCCCCTCTATCTTCACTATCCTCTATTCCATCTACTATCTTCTCTATTTCTTACTATAACCTTATTAAACTTCTTACCTCTTCTTCTTCCTACGACTTTCTTCTACTTCTCCACATCCACCAATCTCCCTCTCTCTAACTTATCCTTATCTACTCCCTACTAACTACCTCATCCCTCGCTACTTTCCTCTCTCTTCACCTCTCTCTTCTAACCCCACTATTTCTTCCTCACCCCTAAGCTTATACTTTATTCATCATTCCTAAAACTCCTCTTTCTATAACCCTATCCCCTTATACTCCCTTCCTCTTCCCTACCCCTCCTCCTAAATATCCTCCTACCTTCTCTAATATCCCCCTACCTACTCTCCTAAATCCCTAAATCCTAACTACTCTCCTCCCCCTCCCTCACTCTAATCCTTCTCCCCTAACTCACCTTTCTCTTACACTCACACCTTCT
>JABUQX010128865.1:12500-38063 GCA_015478945.1 Trachelipus rathkii | reverse complement strand
TTCATAATATATAAATATATATTATATTAATATATATATATATGAGATAGCTATAAGTAATAAAACCCTACTATTAATAACGTTATAACTTAATATATAAACCCTTAGTATAAAAGCACGTAATAAAAGATTATAGGGCCAAAACTCCCTAAATACTTACGTTAATATAATTATAATACCAATATATAATAAAAACTATATACTAACCAAACCAAAACATATAATAATAAATGAACCTATAATTCTAAAATATAATATTTATAAAAATACACATAATACTAATCATAAAAATATACTTAATATATGGAATATATAAATATATATAAATATAATAATATTAATATATTATAATAATAATATACTACCCTATATTATATATATTATTATTACATTATACACTATTAATAATACTATATTATAAATAATTATATTTATATATAAATATATAACCATATATATTTTCTATTCTACCTATCTAATATAATATAATTATAATTATATATATGTATATTAATATATTAGTATAGTAATGTATATATATAGATATATATAATATATATATCATAATATATAATATTATATATATATATATAATATTAGTAGATAGATATATATTATTTGTTATAATATAGATATAAGATATTAGACTATATACGATGATATAACTAGAATTATATACGATGGAAGATGAAGAGATTTTTGTAAAATAGATACAGGCACTTATATGCCTATTGACTGAATTAAGATCATCTTTTGAACTTAGACTAATGAAGTAAGTACATATCCGATGTAAAAAAAGGTACCTATATGTATATGTAAGTAATACTCCCTTATAATACTTTATTTAATTACTTTGAAGACATAATACATTTATATTTTAACTATTGAATGATTTAAGAGAATGAATCGAAGTGAGTCGAAGATACATGAGAGAGTATTGATAATTAATTTTTGAGATGATGTTAGAGAGAGTAAAATGACTTATTTATGAATATTGAGAGTAATTCGCCGTATCTCAGGTTGAAATAGAATATAAGTACAAGGGGTGTGACGTTCTACGTAAATATATGTAGAGTAAAGAGTTATTTCATATAAAATAGACGTGGAGTAGGGGAATGATGTGCATATGATGGGATAGGTGGCTGTAAAATTATAATGATGGGGATTGTGAAGTAAATTTTGAAGGTGTATACTAGGGTTTTTTATTTGATCTCGTGGTTGTAGAGGGAGGGGACCCAATATAACTAGATTAATTAGTGAGTATGATTGGATTCTCGTGGAAATAAGGTTAGTAGCCCATAAAAGTATATCTTGATGAGATTGGTATATAGGAAGGGGCTGCTGACTGCCGACGTGATGCAACCACGTAATGAATGAAATTAGATAGTCTTCAGTAATACGAGATCTATAGTGAAAGATGTTTTATCGTATTATAGTAGTGTAGAGAACGATGACGAGACTGAGAGAAGAGAGAGTCATCAGATGAGACAAGATGAGGGACACGAGATGAAGATATGTTAGATATTTTGAGACTGATTACGAGAGTAGATAATTGAGAAGAGAGAGAGAGAAGTATTTACATGATTTACTTTAAGCATATGAAGAGACGAAAATGGAGAGATGTAGAGAGTTAAGAGAGAGTAGTACATGATTAGACGTATGAGAGGAATGCAGGCAGACTGCGGACGGAAATTAGTATACATTGCTGGGAGAATCATACAGGAGGAATGGGTGGTAATAGCGAAAAGGGACGAAAATAAGGGATACGGGGCAAAATGCGGGGGGGGATAGGTAAGAAAGAACTTACTGACCAGGACGGGCGGGGCGGCTAGCAGGCAGAGACACTCAGGCAAGCTGTAGGACAGGGGTATAACAGAACGACCGCGAGGACCGCGCGTCCAGCCGCATCTGCTATATCGCCGCTAGCTAGCCGCGCCGATCTTCGCATTGTCGTCGCCGCTGCAATGAGACGCGCCAGCGCGTCGCGTTCATGCGTCTCGCGCGACGCGTCTTGCGCGCAATAACGAGGTGGTGTCTCATATGTTTTGTGCATTTGTGGAAGAGTGGCTGAGACAAACCGCGCAGCGCCTGTCGCTGCAGCCAGACTGCGCCGCGTACGTCGTCGCGCTATGCCGACGTCGCGCGCAGCTGACACTGACAGACGGCGCAGCGCTCGAATCTGTCTGCGCATAAACGTTATGAGGCCAGGTCAGGTGAAGTAGAAGAAGGAGTCATAAACCGTACGCGCACGTCCCCGCCAGCGCGTCCCGCTAGCCTGGCTGCGCTGTCGGCAAGGCGCTAGCTTATTCGACGTATCGTACAAGTCGCGCAGCAGCTGACGCGCGAAACGCCTGCGCGCTTGTGCGTCTGCTGGCAGCGCGCAGCGCTGCGCGCTGCTTGTCGCGCGCAGTAAATGCGCAGTCGTTGAAGGGCGCGCGAACGCTGCGCGCAGCAAACGAGGGGGTGCAAAGGCAGTAGGAAGGGGTGAGATCAACACGCGCAGCGCAAGCGTCGCTGCTGCAAGCGCTGCGTCTGCCGCTATGCTGCGCATAGCAGGCAAGCTGCGCGGTCTTTTCCTGACGCGCTGAACGACGTCCGCGACGTCAAAAACCTGAAATAGAGCGATGGCAAGGGTTTAGAAGCAGAAGGAGCATAATACATCGCGCGCTTGTCTGCGCCGCTGCACGCGATACGCGTCTGAAACGCCGCTGCGGCGCTGTTCGCGTTTATGATACCTTATGCGCATTGAACGCGTCTGTAGCACAAAATTACGTTAAGCGCGCAAGCTGTTTTATTATCTCCTTATTAGGGTCCCGTAATTGTGGGATAAAGCAAACCGCGTAACTGCGTCGCTCGCCTTGTCCCGAACGCGCGCTCATGTACAATGTTCGTCTGCTGAAATTTTATCTTGTTAGACTAATTGTCTTCTTTGTATCGTCTTGCATTGCGCGTTGCACTGCTGCGACGTCAAGCAGCTTCATGCCAATAACAATATTCGTGTAGGGTGTCTATGGCAGGGGAGGGGAGCAATATCCTCCGCTCAGCGCGCGCTCGCCGCGCGCAGTTCGCCGTACAGCGCATGCGCGCGCGCCCCGCAACGCGCGTCTGCCGCAGACGCGCAGCGTAGCGCCGCAAAAACAATGAGCGTCATGCCTCTTGTCAGAGACAGTGGGCTAATCGGTACTCTTCTTTTGGAGCAATCCGCTGAATACGCGCGCGCGCGCGCGCGCCGCGCGCGCGCGCCGCGCGCGCGCGCCGTATCTGCTGCAGCCTGCAGCGCAGCTGCTTGTCTAAAACTGATATGGTGCAGAAAGCGAAAGTGTACAGAGGGTGAGCAACCTTCCTGTCTCGTCGTCGCAAAGCGATCGTCGTCTGTCAGCGCGCGTCGCGCTCGCGTCGCGCAGCGCGCGCGCGCGCGCGCGCGACGCGGCGCTACTAATATCTGCTATAAATGCTAGAGTCACTAATTTTTAAGTAGCAGTGGGTGTCTGGGAGCAACCTGCGCTGCGAAACGCGCCGCGCCGCTTGCGCAAACGCTGCGCGCGATCAGCGATGCGCTGCTCCAGACGCTGCGCTGACGACGCTAGCGCTGCGCGCGCGACGTACAGCGCAGAACAAGCATCAAACAATGATTTGCTTCTTTTGCTAAATTTAAAACTAATTACGGCAGGAAGGAATGTTGGGAAGTCATATAACACACGACCGAACGCTGCCGTTCTTGTGACTTGATTTTTGGCGCGGGCATATGCCTCTGACGCTTGCTCCGTAACTGCAGCCCGTCTGAATTGTATAGACATGTCTCCTGCGCGTTCAATGATCCAATATCTAAAATGAGCAGTGCGCTGATTTTAAATATGGCAAGCCATGTGTTTTCGCGAGTCTGGGTAAGCCTCAACCAACCTCACCTGATTTCCTGTCTGCATATATATACACGTCGCTTGCCGCAATAGGAGTTCGATTCAGTAACGCGCGGTCGGCGCCTGATCTGCGCATGTCTTGCGTCGCCTGCTTGACTGTAAACAGCCGAAACAGTATTCAGGCGTGGCAGGTCTAGGTGTATAAAAGAGGGTAAAAAGTGATATCAAACGTCAGACGCTGACTAACGCGCTTCGTCTGCGCTCGCAATGAACAGGACGCCTTAACAATGATCGCGCGCTGCTATTGACGTTCGAATGCAGCGATACGCGCTCGACAAATAACATCGGATCGCTAAAAATTAGGCAAGAGATGTTAGGGAGCTAACCCTCTGCGCAGCTAAAGCAGAATCTGTCGTCTGACGCAAGTACAATTGTTACTTTTGTTCTCCGCAAATATCTGTTCGTACGATCCCCAGCAAGCGCGCCCCGTCGCGTCGCTAATAACTAACTCATTTGTCGCGTCGCGCTGCTCTTGCTTTATGATACGAGGCTGCAGTGAGTCTAGTTGAAGTTTATGAGATTAATGGAGATCTATAAGGAGAATATACACTACTGACAATAACGCTGGCGCGCTGAACGTGCGACTGCCGACGCGATACTTTATCAACGCAAGCATTTGCTTAAACGACTCGCTCTGGCTCAAAAGTACTCAGCAAGACATCAAGCTGCGCGCGAATACGCGATCAGCGTAACCGTCGCGTGCGTCGACGACTCTGACAGCAGCGACCGATCTGACGATGTCATAAAACGAGGGTGCTATAGGTGCTAGGAGTTAGGAATGCAAACCGTACGCAGCGCGCCGTCGCTGTTCAGCATCCGCCGCGACTCAGCGCCGCGTCTTGCTGCTGCGCAAGCGCAGCGTAGCTCAGCGCGTCGCAGGCGTCGCGCGCGAACGCTCATAATAAATATACAGTTAAGGGTCGAAATCCAGCAGAGAATGTGTAGGGGATTAAGTGCAGAATAATCCTGATCGTAGCGCTGCACGCGCTGCAACGCGCGCGCTCGCGCTCGCGCGCGTTCAGCGCGACGCGCGTTCCGCGCGATCAGTCTGTCGCGCGTCTAGCCGCATAGTCGGATTCTGCATAGACGAACCTGCGCTCGCGCGACGCTGTCTGCAACGACCGTAATATCCAGCTGCGCGTCCTGCAGTAACGCTGCTGCTGCGAAGCGCGCTGCAACAGACGCTGTCGCTGATGGCGGTCAGGCACCGGTGAGATAGGGAGTATGCAAATCTCAAGTCGTTGAACGATGTTGCGGCGCATAACAGGGATCTCGACGGGGGGTAGCGCGTCAGCCTCATGGCACGCAGTCGTAGAGCCGCCCGCGTACTGACAGGACGCGCGTGTCGGTATCCGCGAATCTTGGCGCGGCGGATATTACTACAGACAGACGAGATTCTTAGTAGTTCATTTATTAATGTAGATTCCTCATTCTCGATCATGAGATACTTTTAATCTAAAGAATCGCAATGAACTCATTGTAATTCACTAATATATTGAAGATATATATATCTGAAAATACGAATTCGATATGATTACCTTTCTGATTCAGACCTATACTAGATAAGATATATGCAGAAAGACGCTATGACCCTATGAGAAGATAGATGAGAGAGAGAGAATAAGATACAACATCTAATTATATAAAGAGAATTAGTAGATATACTTTCAGAGATGAAAGAGATTTATCTAATATATTAATATATAATTATAGGAATAATATTTATAATCAGATAGAAATATTTAAATGTATTAGTAAAAATAGTAATAATTCAGTAAAGATGTAAAAAGATAGAATCATTTAAAGTATAAATAAAATTATAATTTAGATCATTAAAGAAGCATGATTTTCTATAGTAATTTCTTCTGTTGCTTTTTTTACATCAGAAATATTTTACATTTAGATGGTTAAGAGAATTTTAAGATAGAACTCATAGCTGTTTTTCATTTATGGAATGTTAAAAAGAATTTTTTTTCATTAACCTAAGCACGAAAATAAAAATTGCACTATAGATAATATAAATCTCTACCATACACATCTAACAGAGATGATAAAATAATAGATACTCCTCGCACATGCAACAAATGAGTAATGACGAATTTCCTTTTACCTATGCTTTTACAACCACCCTATTCCCCTGATATATGCGGTAGTTCGCAAGACTATAGAGAAGAGAATATATTTATCAACATGAACTAAAGCAAGTATATTTGCAGTATGAGAGACGATCTATACTTACTTACTTTACCTTATTGTAGATTACTTGAAGACGATCCGATTGAAGCAAAATGACCGAAAGAGGAGTCACTCCGCGCGTAAGAAAATTGATGATATCATAAATTTAAGAGAGACGCCTAAGCTAATGATTTGCACACGACAGTAGAACGATAAAAATTTCTATCTTTTAAAATTGATAATTTAAAGACTTTGTAATTAAGTGCACCACACCCAATACAAAAAAGAATGACTTAACATAACACATTTTACTAAATAGACAGTTTTCTATGCATAATATTCATTATTGTTTTTATTATCAGTATATAAAGTAAAATTTGATATAGAATGATAAATAATAATAAGAAATGAAATGCTTAAGAGTCTATGAAAACTGTTTAAGTAGTAATTCATTAAAATCCCAGATTAATAATTTGATAAGACAGATTTTAAAAAATGAATTTTTAGAGTGTTACCATCAATGAAACGAAGAAGTAATAAGATTAAATTTAATAATTTGATGAGGCAGAGGAACATGAAGAATTGAAATAATAAAGATACATTGTAAAACGTTGATTTCACACCCTGGAAACTTAGTATTTATGTATCTTATGAAGAGAGTAAGAGTAGATATGGAACGAATTACATGCTAACAATATTTAAACACAATTATGTGATATCGATATATAGAACGATAAGACTCTTAGTTAGAATAGTGATTAAGAACTTCGACATAAAGAGAGACTTATTATTCGCGATTCTAAGTTACTAGACATAGTAATGTATTAAATCGAAAGATGTATGTCATTGAGAAGGTTTTGGGGATATAAAAATTATTGGTTTAGAAAACGATGTAAGGGCAGATGTGCTGTGTACAGTTAAATATTAGACGAAGAAGGAGCATACTTATTATTTACTATTTACTCGCAAGATAATTATTTACATTTATCTATAAATTTTAATAACTGTATAAATGAAATGTCTGATATGATATTGAAGATAATTTAATGAATCAATACTTTTGATATTACGAGAGTATGATTTGTATAAAATTTAATCTTGACGTAATTATTATCTAATTTAATTCACTTATGTCCAACATTGTGTAACTTATTCTACTCGCTTAGATCATTAGCATGGTAAAATGCATTGAACTCTTTTTTTATTCATGAAATTTTTTTTCAGAATTGATTTAGTGATTTTTTAAGATTCTTTGTGAAATTCTGTTTTTGAATATAAAATAAAATTTTTATTTATACTGCATTTTTGTTATTTATACAACCTTGAGATTATTTAATATCGCATTTGTATTTGTATGATAGAGAATAATACTTTGAATTATAACTGACTTGTTAATTTTAAATTTCCACCCTATAATTTTTATTTCATATATTTTGATGAGTAATATAATGAGAGAGTGAAGGAGAAGAAAGAGAGACTTAGAGAAGAGAGAGAGAGATAGAGATGAAGACAAAGAGAGATAGAAGATGAGAAGAGAGAGAGAGAGAAATAGAGACAACAGCGATATTGATAGACAGGGAGGAACTGGAAACGAGATGAAGAGAGGAGAAGAGCTGAGAGAGAGAGGGATAGAGACGAGTAGAAGAGGATGAAGAGATAGGGGGAGTATGAGATATAGAGTGAGAGAGAGAGATATGATCGAATTTGAATTTTATGTCGTTGAACTTAAAGAAAATGAGATAGAATAGACGAATACCTATGAAATAGAGATGAAGAGAGAGATAGATAAGAATAGAGACAGAGAGAAGCAGAGAGGGAGACAAAAGATGAAGAGTAGAAGAAAGGAGATAGAGAGAGAGAATACAGAGAAGTAGATATTGGGAAGATACCCCTTTTCTACGATACATAAGAAGACGAGATGAAAGAGATCAACTGAAGAGAGAGAAGATATAGATGAAGATAGATAGAGAGAGATAGAGAGAAAATGAAGATTCAAGGAGAGATATAGAGAATGGACAAAGAGAGTGAATAAGAGATGTAGAATGAAGAATAGAAGATGGAGGGAGAGAGAGAATATGAATGTTCAGATGAAGAATGAGAATGAGAAGAGATGAGAGATGAAGTGAGAGACTGGACAGAGATTAGACGATGAGAGGATATAGAGAGAGACGTATGAAGACTGAGAAGATAGAGAGAGAGACGAGCAAGGCGAACGAGAAGAAGAGATGATAAAGAGTAGAGAGATCAAGAGTAATGCATGAACGACGGAGCATATGAGCGAGAGAGATGAAGAAGAGAGAGAGACTGACAGCATGAAAGAGAGCAAGACCGAGATGATGTAGAGACGACAGAGATAAGAGTTAAAGAAGAGATGAAGAGAGAAGAGGAGAGAGAAGATATTTGGAAGGAGAGGAAGTTCGATGGTTGTGATGATGGATGAAGCATATTATGTATGAATAATTTGTTAATTAATTTCGAACAATAGAGAGAGAGAGACGAGAGATAGAGAGAGATAGATAGAGATGGAGAGAGATGAAGAGTAGGAGAGATAGAGGTAGATAGAGAGAAGATTGAAGAGAGAAATGAGAAATAAAATGAAATTTATATAAGAGATATTTTTAAATTTTTTTTTTTAGAGTAGAATATTTGATTATTTAGTAGTGATTTACCATATAATAATAGAACATACATGACTGAAGTAAAGAAGAATTAAATGAACATAAGTTGAAATATTTAATGAGATAAAGAAATGAGGAAGACAAGAAATAGAAAAATGAAGAAGACAAAAAAATAGAAAAAATATAATAATAGACAATCACGAAGATTATTACATTAAAAATGGTTGATAGAAATGAATAATAAAAAAATAACAAAACTGGATTCAAAAATTAATAAAAAATAAAATAGAAGTAATTAAGAACAATAACAGGTGTAAAAAACATAATTAAGAAATATAGCAAGTATTGTAAGAATCATGAAAAACAGTATATCATTGTAAACCAACAAGAAGAGGAACAAATATGGTACAAAAACTGAAGAAGAATATTAAAACGACGCGATTAAGAAAACAAGAAACGACTATATAAACCCTTTGATGAATGAATAAGACAGTCAACGTATTGAAAATTAGATGAGAGATCTCTTTAAGTAAGAAGAGAGAAGGTATATATTTATATATAAAATTATTTTTGTAGCCAGTAAATATAAATAAAAATGATTTGAATAAGTATGCCTTGTTTTGGCACCTTATTAAATGAACTATGTGATGATGAAAGTAAGCTAAATTTATTACCAGACCAACAAGAACTATTATGTTTAAGAACAAATTTTCCAATAAACGAAATTTTTGCCGCCTGCAAGAAGCATTACAAGAAATATTTGACCTCCTATACCACCCAACAAACTGTATGTTCAAATCCTCTCAAACTCCATGATGGAAAGAAACGCGGAAATGATCTGCGAGCAATCAGCGTACAGTACTATAAAGCAAATCATCAGGTAAGCCACTTGCAAAATTTATAACATTTAAATACCTATTAAGGAGAAAGTGTCTTGTATAATATTATATAACTAGATATATAAAGGGCTGTGTTTAGTATTACTAGTCCATTTACTGGTACCACAAATTTTGATATATAGTGCCTAAGTTCACACGCGACTCAAGGCAACTCTTCGGAAACACAACGTAAGGACTACTTGAAAGTAATATTATACTTATATATATTAAATATATATAATATATATATATATATATATAATATAAATATATATAATAAATATAATAATATACCTTATATATAATAATATATAATATATAATATATATAATATATATATATATATATATTATATAAATATAACTATATAATAAATATTATATATATATAGATATAATATATAAAAAATATATATATATACTATTATATATATTAAATAATATAATATATATATATATATATATATAAATATATATAAATTATTAAAAAATTAATAAAATATTATAAATTATATATATATATATATATATATATACATATATATGGCTATTTATAAGATGTTGAATCTAGGTATATTTCTATAAAAATTTTTCTAAGTTCAAAAAATTTTCAATTCAGAAAAGACATATAAGTAAAAGTTTTTTAAAAAAATTCTTTAAGTGGCAACTTCGGAATTATGCCAGAAGCTTGCCACTAAACAATTTTTCTAAAAACTTAACTTAATTTTCTGAACTTAAAATATTTTTGAACAGAAATTTTTTCAGAAAAAATGCACTGATAAATATATAGAAACAATATATATATTTATATATATATATATATATTATATATAGATAAGTTATATATATTATATAATATAATATATATATTATAGTATAAGTATATCATATATTATATATATATTAAATCTGTCTACCTAACCACACATCATAACTTTAAACTTGAAAGGACATCAACCTAACCTAGATTAGATAACGTTGCAAGCAATTGAACCTGAACCTAACGATATACGTTGCAGACAATGAAACCTTAACACTAATGCGTTTCACGTAGCAGAACCGATCAACAAGGACCTAGGTACAAAAGTTTGGCAAATATTTAGTACTATATAGAATAAGTACGTATATATATATATATAATATATATATATATATATATATATACTATATAGTATATATATATAAATATATATATATATATTATATATAACTATTATATATAAATTAGGAAATGCTTATCGTCAAATAATTAATTAATTTGTTTTAAAAATAGGACAATCCTTAAAATTCCAGTGAATCACGTATAAATAGTAATATAGATTGAAAAAGTGGGCAATAAAGAAAAATACTTTAAAAGTAAGAAAATTATGGAATCATCTTCCAACAAAGTTATATATATAATATATATATATATATATATTTATATATATTTATTATATATTATATATATAATACATATATAATTAGATACTAAATACTCTATAATATATATATATATAATTATATATATTATAATATATATATATATAATATATCTATCTATATATAGATATATAATATATATGAATATATATATATAATAATTAAAATATACTTAGATATATATATATAATATAGTATATATAATATCATCCAAGTATATATATTATTTAGATTTATATATATATAATAGTATATATATATATATTTATATATATATAATATTATGAACATTTATAAGTTGACTCCGTTATAAAATATAGGTTAGTTAATTAGTTTAAGTAGGTAAACAGTTGTAGGTTACCCAAAAATTATGTATATTACCCCTAAACAATTATGTAAAATAAAGCGATACAGTTTATAATTGATTTTCGCTCCTGTATCAACAGCTTATAGATAGTAATATATATAATCAGTAATATATAACTATATATATATAGTATATATTATATAATATATATAATATAATATAATATAATATAATTATATATAGTATATATATATATTGGCAACTCAAAAAGCCATATATACCTCATGAAGGAGCCTACAAAGCGACTAACTTCTGTGTATTACGAGACAAAGACGAACACCACGGGTATTATTTGAAACTGCTATTATCCATATATATATATATATATATTATATATTATATATAATATAATATTACTTATTATATATATATATATATATATATATATATATACTATACATATATATTATAATATATAATATATATACTATATATATTATACATTTATATATATATATATATATATCTATATATCATATATATTAGCTTTATCTTTCAATCTTTGTCTGACTTCGATATTCGATATTTTGAAAATCAGATCAATATATCGATATATTTAAAATCATCTTATTTATATCGATATATTATTTATATCGCTATCATCATTATCGAGCGTTAATAACCAAAAAATCGCCTATTTCGTATTGGACCCTTTAGGAAGTGACTTCGCTGTGCTTTGAAAAACTTAAATTTAAAATTTATTATATAATTATAAGGTCTTATAAATATCTAATATTTATGACATTAAACATATTTATAATGAGAATGGCCTTTAAAACATTTTCATTCATTGCATTTTACAAGACACAAAGCAGGTAAATAATAATGGCCAAAATTTTAAGGAAATTACTTTACTAAATTGCATTCTAAAGACGAAAGATTCAAACTAACTAGGGCAAGTAAATCACTACTATTTTATATATTATATAATAATAATAATATATATATATTATATATAGTATATTATACATAATATATATATATATAATATATAGCTATAATATAATATAGTATATATAAAGTATATATAATATATAATATATATATATACTCATGGCCATATAGGGGGCTCGGCTCGAGCCCCCTAAAAAAGAGTTACCCTTTTTAGGGGGCCTCGAGCGATGGAGGGACGGAGGGGATGTTTTCATACCCGAGAGGGATGTCGGGATACCGCGACACCCAAGACCAAAGACGGGGTTCCGGAGACATCCCCGAGGGGATTATCCCCCCCTAGTCACCTATAGGCCGAAGACCCCAACTCCTACATCGGGTGTCTACCGTGGTATTCGTTAGTTTAAAAACACCCTAACACTCGGGCGCCTATTTTTTGGCGGTCAAAGTCTTTTTTTTCTGTGCCATGCATATGCAACAATGTGTATGCCTTACTGTAGGTGCTGTTTTTCTCTAGTCTACATGATTCAGCTTTAGACACTAACCTGAATATATAATAGATATATATATATAGTAATATATTAATATATATAATATATATAGATATTATATTAATTACTATATCATGAGTGAGGAGGTATATATATATTATAATATCCGATTATATCTAAGTATTATCATATACTCGATAATCCATATAGTCTTCGATATATCGGAAGATCGAAGCTCATACGAAAAAAAGTGGAAAATTACCATATATATATATATTTATATAAGATATATAATATAATATATACTATATATATAGTATAGTATATATATATACTATATATATTATATATATATATAATATATATATATATATATATCTTACTTACATCTTACATCCGCTCCCAGGAAAGCTCATTATGAGCCTGTCAGTCACGGCCAACCTTCTTCTTCACTCCCTCTCTATCTGTCAGAGACCCCGTTCTTCGATCAGGCGCTGAATCATAGAGGCATTTATGTCTTCTCAGCGAATCTTCTACGGGTCCTGTCCATTCTTCCGTGTCTTCCCCTTGTCTGCCTCCTTCCGGTCCCAGTCCCACCTCCTCCTGGCGCACGCCTGCCACCTCCATCCTTCCAATGCCCCACCACTTAGTCTGCTACATTACTTTGTTAATAATAACGTCATTACTCCAGATACCTTCTCTAATTCTTTCGTTTCTAATCTCTGTCCCTCCTGTCTTTCGCCATCGCTGTGCTCAAGTACATTGCGATTTCAGCAGTCTGCCACTCTGCCCTCTCCTCTCTTGTTGTCTATACTCCATGTTTTCCGCCCATACAGAAACCGGTTAAAATACTCTCGAAATTATCTTCTTCACCTCCCCTCCAAGTGCATTATCCCTGATATAGTGATAACAAATAGCTCTAACTTGTTCTCCGTACTTATTTCAATTCTGCTTGCAATCTCCAAGTCACTTCCTCCTTCTCTACCAAACATTTTCCCCCAGTACTTGTATTTTCTCTTACGTTTTTAATCACCACATTATCCACCTCAACCACCAACTCTTCTCCCTCCTCTCTTCTAACTATCATAATTTCTGTTTTATCTACGTTCATGCACAGGCCCGCTTCTCTCAGTTTACTATCAAAAGCCAACACCACGCTCCTCAGTTTATCTCCGTCTTCACCCCAGCACGCCAGGTCATCCGCATAAGCCATCACATCTCATCTCCATCCAAGTCCTCCACCTCTTCCCTCACTGCCCTAATTACCACATCCAAATATGCTCAAACAGAATTGGTTACAATACACTTCCCTGCTTAAGCCAGCTCCCACTCAAACCATTCCGTTTCATATCCGGTTCTTACATTACAATTATCATTTTTGTACATACTCTCCAAAGCCTTTCTTAAGTTAAGAACCACCCACTTCCGTTAAATCCTTGTTCTAAAACCTTCGAACAATTCTCCTAGGACCGAATCGAATGCCTTCTCAGATCTATAAAATGCGATGTATTGCCTTTCTAGTTGGATTCTATTATCTTTTCCGTCTATCATTCTCAGGGCGAACAAAAGATCTGTGGGGCTTCTATTCGCCCTGTACCCATACGCTCCTCTCCAAGCTGGGTCCACCAATTGCCCTTCACTCTCTTTCAAGTATTCCTTTGGATACTTTGCCAGATGGTTCGTTGTAATAAACGAAATACCTCTGAATTATACTTCACCCAAACATTCTCCCTTTCCTTTATGTATAGTGGGTATAATGATGGTTTTTCCCCATCCCTCTGGAACCTCACTTTCTCTCCACTTTTTCTCTCTCCTCTCTCTCACTTTCTCTCACTTTCTCTGTGATCAGAGTCCATAGACACTCCCGGCAATACCTTTACATTTTGCACTATTCTCCTATCTGATGAAATGACCCCTGCTTCCTCCCCTGGTCTCACTTCTAACTGCTCCTCCATTTCCTCACCCTTCTCACCCAGAAGTTTCCAAAATATTCTGTCCATCTCTTATTTATATTTTCCGGTCTTATTAAACACTTCTCCCTGTTCATCCTTTATGCTCGCTACTTTTTTCTTCGATCCCGATAAGTCTTTGCTAATCGAAAGATTTTCTTCCTTCCTCCCCCTCACGTCCTCCCTCAGCTCCTCCGCTACAATTTTTGCTGCCTCCCTCTTTTGCTCTCTTTTCACCACTTCCGCCGTTGTTTCTGGCCACCACCATACAGAGCTCTTGACTGAGGGCCGTTCTGTCTCTTAGCCACTCTCTCATTTTTACTGTCTTCTCCTCACCACTCCCTAACCTCTTCTTCCACCATGCGCGTATGTCTTTTCGCGTTCCTTCCTATCTCTCTTCTTCCTAGGGTTCTTCTGCTGCTTCAATCACTAACTGCGAATTCATCCACTATCCCGCATCATCCATCTGTCCAATTTACATTTCAATCTTCCTTCATATTTCTTAGCCTCTTTCTCTGCTCTTTCAGCTCCTCCATTTTAATCACGCCCTTTTCTCCCCTGCCCTGCAACTCTCCGCCTTCATTCTTAAATCCGCCACAACAATCTGTGATCAGGTCATAGACCACTCCCGCAGCTCCGTTTACGATTTTGCACTATTCTTCCTATCTGATGAAATACATACATCTATTACGCGATTGCTGGTCCAAATTTGTCTGTTGTTTGCTATTCATCTGTACCTTGTAAAACCTGTGTGAAATCTCTTTGCTGGAAAAAAACTATTCATGATTTTCATATCCTTTCTCATGCAGCAATCCAGCAAGCCCTCTCCTCCACTACCTGACCTCCTCTCCATACGGCCCCAATATCCTTCCATTTCACTTCTTCTCCTCCCCACTCTTCATTAAAGCTCCAATCAGCAACAAAATATCTGCATTTCTCTCTTCCCACCTCACCCTCTCTCCATCATTCCAAAACTCTTCTTTTTCCCCATTGTGTGCCCTTGTTGTGTGCAGACACCTGAAAAAGTATAATTTTTCTTTTCATCTTGAAAGTGCATGACTTAAGCCTCTCATGTATACACTCCACCACTCTGCAAAAATTGGGTGACATCTTCGTCCCACTATCATTACCAACTCCGGGCTTCCTGCTCCCTCCTCCACACCTTATAACATCCAACATAAATCCTCCCCCAAATCTCTCCCTTCTCCTCTCCCCTCACCCATTTCCGCCATCATTACGTCGTATTTCTTTCTCCTCCTCCATCATTATCCAAGATCTCCTCCCTCCTTTCCCACTGTATGTAGCACATTTAGTTAGCACATCTAAAATTGTTCGAAGAATCGTCCTTATTCGTTTTCCAAAATCGTTTAAAGGGTCTGTTTCCAAAAGGTCTATGTGTATCCGAGCTGTCCAGAGAATTGCAGGCAGGTTCTTTCAGGCCAGCGCTTGCTAGGCTGTCCTGCCCTAGCCAGTTGCTCCGTTTGGCGTTACTCCAGGGTTACACGACGAGACGTGAGTTGGCTTTGTACACCCATATATATATAATACATATATATATATATATACTAGTTATATATAATATATATATATAAATAATATATATATATATATATATAGATATCATATAAATATATATATATATATAAAATATATATATAAATATGATATATATATAAATATATATATATAATTATAATATATATAATATATATATAATATATATATATATATATAGTATATATATATATATAATATATATATATATATAAATAAATAAATAAATAAATAAAATCAAAATAAATAAAAAAATAAATAAATAAATAAATATATAAATAAATAAATAAATAAAAAATAAATAAATAAAATAAATAAATAAAATAAATAAATAAATAAAATAAATTAATATATATATATAATATATAATACATATATATATATATATATATATATATTATATATATTATATATATATAATATATAATATATATATAATATATAGATATATATATATATATATTATATTATATATAGGACCTCTTCTGTTTACACTCCGTCAGTTTTGATTTTGTTTGTTTTTTTTTTAAGTATATTTCTAGTATATGATCCTAATAATTAATTTAAGTGGTAACGAATGATTTCAAAAATATATAGGACCTTTTCCGTTTACAACTCCGTCAGTTTTAATTTTTTTTTTTTTTTTTTTTTTTTTTTTTACTAAGGAATACCCAAGGGTAAACCCAAAGATGGCAGGAGTCGGGGCTCTCGGCCTTCCGGGCGAACTACTCAGGTAGACATTTTTCCCCCCCTCGGGGAGGTCTCAGAACCCCCGCTTTTTGTAATTTGGTTGTCCTTGGAGTTCTTCGCCCCTCCCCTACGATATGGAAACGCCCCCCCTCTGTCCCCGTCGCTCGAACGCCCCCTATTTTAGATTGAAAGTTATAAAGATTTTTTTTTACATTTTGCTATCTAAAATTTTACCAGATTCCACAATACTGTAATTTGGCTTTTTCGTGTAGGTGTTGTTGTTTTGAGATATTTAAATTATGAAAAAAATGACGTTTTTTTAACGATTTGTGTAAAAGCTTTATTACGCTGATTCCAATACTATTAAGTTGGTTTTGCATAAAGTGTGCCGTACTTTTCGAAGATATTTCATTTTAAGAAAACATTTAACAAAAATTGATTTTTTAAAAATTATTTAGAAATACTTCGAACTTTTGAATCATGTCCGGTACCACTGAAATTCATTGTTGATCATAGTACGTAGCGAGACCATATTAAGAAAAAAAAAAAAAAAAGAATAAAACGTACGCTGAGTCCGTAAACGAGAATGAGGACTCTATTATAATACGTTATAAATATATAGTATATAATACTAATAATATATAATAATACGTCATATTATACAATATATATATATATTATATAGATGACCACATACTATAATATATATATATGTTTATATTTTATTACATAAAATATAAGAAAAAAGGAAAAACCAACAAAAAATTATATAGGAATACCAGAAAATTCGACTTACTAATGCTGTACCATGTGCATCAACTCTATGCGTAACAAATAACATGACTTCAAAAATATCAGATAAGGTAGAAAAAGCACAAAAAGTTATTGCACACACACGATAGAAAACTTGCTTGAGGAAATCAGGCAATACAACGGTGGGGCGAAGATTAAGCTTGCAATTAGAATAAAAGCTACAACTTAACTCAGCCCAAATACATAGATATAAACCTTTATATATTAGAAATTACTGCAAAGCAACTATAAGCCATATCGCAGAAACTCGAAGCAGGCTGTGAAACAACTAAACACATACGTCAGAACTTTGCTCGACAGTATCGTAAACATAACCAAGGAACAACAATATAACGACCAACAAGACGCCTCGATCTACTACAGTCAGTTGATCACATTTCACTGCATAACATAATAGCGCAAAAGGACGAGAAACACTAGTAACATCTATTCAGTTCAAGGACTTATTAATTCCACCTTAATAGTATTAAGGTGGAATTAAGAGAAATTGACTAAATTCTTCAATCAACAAGTGTTATTATAAAGAAGCTATAGAAGAAACCTGAGGACAACAAAGGAACTCTATGCAAGCTAAAATCACCAGAGGAAACTAAATAAAGGGAATTTTCAGCTAAGAGAGCATCTTTCAAAGCAAACTTTATGGATCATGCAGCTCCACAAATTGTAGAATATAAGCCACCACCCTCAATTCTCAGCCATTCTTAAAATCCCAAACATCAGATAATTTAAGAAAGACGTAATAGTGTTTATCCTATGCTACTTGCAATATAGTGGTTGAATGGTTATAATATTAATATAAATAGTATACATCTATGAGATTTTCAAAACAAAGCCTAAAAGGACAAAAGATAAATAAAAAGTCCAAAAATAATATTTTGTTTATTAAAGTTATCAGATTCAATGGAATTTATGGAAAACAATTATGTATAATTTATTATGTTTATCTGTTTTTAGCATTAGTATTTTACTTTATTTATTTATAGTTATGTTTATATTTTATATTTTAGAATAACTTATTCGTATATTTCCAATATTTCAAAAAGTAAGAAATGTCGAATGGAACTTCATCACCTGATGTTTAATCAAAATTCTTCTAATTTGATGAAGAATCTCAGATGTGCCTTGAGGAATGATCATCCAATCGACAAACTAAGTATAAATAAGTATAGCAAAATAAAAATAATAAATAAATAAAAAAAAATATATTACAGGTAAACTTTCATATACGAAATATAAAATTATCTGTATATATAAATTGTGTTAAAATAACATCCTTCCTTTATTTTTTTTTTATTTTACATAAAAAAAATGAGCGTGAATGAAGTTCGATAATATTAATTAATATTTTTTTTTTTTTTTTATAATAAGAATAATAAATAAAGAAAAAAAAATGAGCGATATCGATATCGATATCGATGAAACTGAAACAACTGAAGGAGGTTTTAAGGTTCCTTCAGGAAAATTAGCAGCGATTACCTTTAAAATAACATTATTAAAGGCAAATTATGGCATGCTTTCTTAAATGACTTAGATTTAAGTCTCGAAATTAAATACTGGGTTGAACTTCGAAGTTAGATGCAAAGTAGAATCATTTAAAAAATTCTGAGTGAATTAATTCAGAATCTGTAGGGCAGATAAAATACAGCAGTGGCTTACACTAAAACTAAAGCCATATTATGAGTTAAAAAGTGATATTTCAAAATATATGAGTAAATATGAGCCAAGGATTATGCCACAAGACAGTGCTAGTAATGTATCAAGTAAAGTGAGTAAAGCAAGTGTAGCTAGTTCAAAAAGTGCAATAGCCCAATCTTTGTTACTTGAGATAGAAAAAAGTAAACATAAATTACAAGAGCGATGAAACGAATACTTGGCAAAAAAAAAGGGAACTAGAAAGTTGGATTTGTACCAACACAGAAGTCATATAAAAAATTTAAGAGCAGCGTCTCTATTAAATTGAACAAAAATTAGGAAGTCCAATTTTCAGTATTAGCGATATCTCTGTAAAAAAATGAAAATTGAAAAATTACAAATTTTTTCAGAAAACTAGAAATAAAAAAGTATAAGGTGAAAATGATAATTTGAATCGTAAATTAAGATAAATTTTAAACAAAATTAGAAGTGAGTAGTCCTACCTATTAGTAATCCTCTTCCAACATGTGAGCCTAAATACTTTAATGGAACAGGATCCAACTTAAATTTTAAAGATTTTGCATGAGTTTTTAAAAACCAGATATAGAAGGGGAAAAGTTGAAAATGAAAAATGAACAAGCTATCCATTTAATTAAGTATACAGAGTAAAGACAGAAATAAATATAATAAAGAAGTAACACATAAGGCAGAAAAATTAAGTTATTATAAAAAAAGCAGTAGAAAAACTCGAAAAACAATATGGAAATGCAGATTTATTTAATACATATCTAAAAAAGCTAGAAGACTGGAATGAAATCAGAATAAAGATAGTGAAGCTATGGCAGATTTTCTTTGTTTTTAGATGCTATAATAATGCAATGGAAAATATACTCCATGAATGATGAATTCTATCTGGTGCGATTTAGTAGAATAGTTATAAAAACTTCCCTACCAAGCAGCCGGTATAAGTGCAGATATAAAGTTGATAGTATGTATGAAGAAAATAAAAAGGTAACTTTAGTACATTTACAAAGTTGTGAAAAAAGACAGGAAGATGAAGTACACCTCTATTTTGGAGAACTTGGCATTGGTACAAAACCCAAACAAACCAAATTACAAAGTGAAAAAGGTATGTGAACTTTTATACAAAAAAATAATTAATGACCATAGAAATAATAATAATCAATAATAATAATAATAATAATTAGATTAATAATAATAATAAAATAATAATAATAATAATAAAATAAATCAATAATAAATGGAATAAATAATAATGACAAGAAAAGGAATTCATGGGGGGTAGTGAGTAAAAGTAGTTAGTACATATAAATAATCACAGTTTTGCCAATTTTGTAAAAAGACAATCATAATGTATACTTAAATGCAAAAATTCTGAAAAAACAAAAGCCAAGATGAGAATAACAAAGTTCATCCAAAGACAATAAATTATGCTTAAGGCCTCAATCAAATCCATTTTAGTAGTAATGAAAAGACGGAGAAAATTGTGAAAAAATGTTAATATGCAACATTTTAACATTTCTGATAGAAAGAAAGATAATGCCAAGGAGCAGGATGGGTTCAAATATTCTCACCAGCAGCACTCACTGTGAATTTAGAAAGATAAAGATAAAAAGATAGAGTCAAAAGAATCAGGAAGTAATGAAACAAACCTTTCAGACAAAAGTAAGTAATAAAAAAGCTATTTTATTTCCGTGAGTGCAGTACAAAATAAAGCTTAAATGTACAAGAAAAAGTGTATTAAGATCATACATGGTCTAGAGCTACATATTGTCTTCAGCATGTTTTATGATCTTAAATTAGACTTGCAGAACTAGTTGTCATATATGAAACCTCAAGAAGATATAGATATATACTACTATGTATGAGACACATAAACTAAAAACATACATTTTAAATTATCTTAGCAAATTTATGTACTTTCAGGAGTTTCGATCTAGGTTGCTCTTCATAATGTCTACGCAAAAAAATTGGCCCTTTAAAATGCAAGAGAGTCCATCTATCAAAGATATAAATGGATTATAGATACTATAAATCATTGTGCCCTATCAAACTCAGAGAATCAAAAATTGGATTATTAATAGGAATGAATCAAAGTAAATTGTTTAAAACCATTGGAAGTAGTGGAAGGCCATTATAACTATCCTTCAGTTAAGTATTCATTTGGCATGCTTTACCAGTTCGACACCAGATGGTTTACCAGCATCATGAGTTTAATATGCAATAAAACACAATACAAGAACAATGATAATTTACTTGAGACAATATTGCTTAAGAAGTTTTCTGAAAGACATCCTGAGCAATTATGTGAAGGTAAGAAATTTTGAAGTGGAAGGAATAAGGTTGAAAATAGCATTACAAAGAACAGATACATGTAAATTTCAAGCTTGGTTTACCATTTAAAAAGAAAATCAGCATTTCCCTAATAACAAAAACAAGCTTTAGAAAAATTGTATTCATTAAAAAATAAATTTGAAGGATAAGAATATTTTTGTACAATATTGTGATAACATAGATGAAATGTTAATACTTAATTTTGCAGAAAAGGTTGAGAAACATGAATTATTAAACAATGACAGATTCTATTTAACACACCATAGTGTAATTCATCAACAAAAGAAAAAAATGAGAGTAGTATTTAATGCAGCTTTACCATACAATGGTATTTCTTTAAATAATAGTTTACTCACAGGACCAGACTATATTTCTAACCTACAAGGCATCCTTTTAAGGTTCAGAAAAGAGAAATATGCTTTCATAGCAGATATAGAGAAGATGTTTAATCAAATACAGGTACTTGATAAAGATAAAGATTATCAGCGCTTCCAGTGGTTTCCTATTGGTATTCTAGATAAAACTCCAGAGAATACAGGGTTAAAGTCATATATTTGTAGTGTGAGCTCACCGTTCAATTGCAAATATTTCTTAAAGCCAAACTACAAATGTAATTTGAAGCAGAAGAAAAATTCAGTAATTTAGCCAAAGATTACGTAATACTTTAGAAATTTCTATGTAGCGATGATTGTTTGAAAGGTCTGATGAATTCAGAAAGATGAGCTGTAGCAGTATTATAAAGAAAAAGAAAATTATTAAAAAATATTTTTTAATCTGCATCAATTAGCTAGTAATTCAAGGAAATTTTTAGAATATTGATAAACAAGACTTGAGTAAAGATTTTAAAGAAATAAAACTTATCTTAGAGTAAATGCCTTCCACAAAACGAGTATTAGGCTTTAGTTGGGACCCAAAATTAATATTTTAATGAAAAGCTAGGGGTAGATATATCAAAATAACAACGAATGACAAAAAGAAGTATACTCAGTTTGCATTTTTTCCATATACGATCCACTGGGTTTTATTAGTCCAGTACTACTAGTAGCCAAAAAAATATTTCAAAATATTTATGCGATAGAAAAGTTAACTGGAATGATGAGAATCCATTAAATATAAAAAAAAAAGTTACATAATAATGCTAAAAAGATGTTAAATAACTAGCATGCTTTCATAGTTCCTAGGCCAATAACAATCCCAATGTTTAAAGTATAAAGCGGTAGAAATTTAGCATATTTCAGATTCGGTTCACAAATTGCATGATGCTGCACACGAGTAGCATATATAACGGTTCATTGAGAGGAATAATGAAATAGATGTCATGGTGTATCTAAAACAAGATTGAACCCATAAAAATAAAAAATTTGATGTTAAATTTAGTAAGAGGACATACAGAATGAACTAGTTTACAATATTACATCAAAATTTTAAAAAATGAAATCTAGCTATGAAATTTAAACAAAGAGTATTTTGGAGTAGATAGTGAAATTGTAATTACAAGATATTAAGAGAATCAAAAAGATTTCAAAAGATTTGTTCATATAGGTTAATTAATATTATATCACAAATCAGTTATTAAGCCAATGTAATTATGTACCAGCAAGCAAATATTGCAGATGATAGCGAGTAAAGGGATATCTGTTAAAGAGTTTTTGAACAATAAACTATGAAGCACTGGTCCAGAATTTTTGTAAGACAAAGCTCCAATGGCTGAGCAAATAAAGAAAAAAATTAGATTTGATTGAAAATGATGCAAATTCATAAAAAAGTAAACCAGTTGATGCCAATAACAACTCCAAGAAGCTCAACAGACAAGTCTCATACATTCTGTCTCAGATTGGATGAAATTAAAAACAAAAAGTAGCATGGATTTTAAGAGTAAAAAAATTGCAATATAAAAGCCTGATAAAAGGTCGTAGACAATCCACAGAATTATAAAATGCTAGAAAAGGCTATTTACAAATAGGATACAAAAATAAAGAATTTATGATATACAATAGCAAAATAAAAAATGAAGAAGCCTTACCAAAGAGCACATTGTTTGGGCAAAAATTTCCTACCATTTATATGATAATGGAATATTAAAGAGTAGGTGGGATGAAATAAAAAATCTGAATGATGGTATCAATGATTTTAAAATCCAATTATTCTTAGCAGATAATACTTCATGTAACCAATGCTTAATAATTGGACATTACCAGTAGAATTAAATGTGACATTTAGGAAAACAAACAGTTTTAAATGCATTTAAGAGAAAAGTACTATAATGTTAGAGCAAGTAGAAGTATTAAGAAGATTTTAAAAGATTGCATAAATGTAGAAGCTCCATACAAGGCCAAACTCAGCATGTTGATGGGAGACGATTTGCCAAAGATAGATCTAAAATGTGATGTTAACACCATTACAATATGGGTAAGATGCCTTGCCCTTATCTTTGTAATAAGGAAGATGGAAGTAAGGAAAAAGATAGGGATTGATATTCTCATGTTTAAAGTAGCAGAGCCATACATTTAGAGATGTTATATTTCATTAGATACTGATGCTTTCATCAATGCTCTAAGAAAATTTATCAGCCGTAAGTAATGTGAAATGATCCGATCATGATAATGATTCGAACTTGTGAACTAACAAGAATACCAGCACAAGCTGGCAGAAATAGCAATAGTCAGCTCCGTATACCAATTCTTTTTTTTCGAAAAAGAAATACAGTGATCATCAGAAAGCAATTGTATCCGTAAGGGCGGGCAACGTGATTGGCGGAGGAGATTTCGCTTCCGACCGCTATATTACAGCTTCACTCTCCTAGAAACCAATAAGGTTGACCAGATATCAACGTTGAACACTTGGTTCTTGTTTGAGATAGAATTCATTATAAATAAAACCAATAACAGAATTTTCAAATGATTGTGATAAAACTTAGAAGGCTTTACAACCTAAATCATCTACTAACTCTAAAGGAGAAAAAGCTTTTCCCTCCAGGACTTACTTTCAGACAAAGATGCTACTTTATATAAAGATGGAACACAAGTTCAGTATCTGTGCTGATTTGTTTGGAAAAGATGGATCAAAGAATATGTCCCTATTGCAAAACAAGCAGTAAATGGTACGCAGATAAAGAATGGGAATCACACCAAGTGGGAGATTTAGTTCTTTTAATAGATGACTTCAACAAGAAATATGTGGAATTTAGGAAAAGTAGTAAAGGTTTAGTAAGTTGAATCAAAACAGAGTGAGTGAATAGTAGATGTGAAAAGTAAATAAAACAGAAAATACTTTAAATACAACAATTCTGGAAAGGGGAGTTACGAAATTGAAATTTAGTAAACAAGATTATAACAAGAGAACAACACACTTTTTTGAATGTTAAATCTTAAATTCTGAAACCTTTAATATTCTAGGCAAAGGGAAGTATGTAATTTCATTAAAAATATAATGAAAAAAGGAACAAAAAAAAATTAATATAAGGAATTACAGAAAATTCATTACTAATGCGTACTATGGTGAGCATCAGACTATGTACAAAAAATGATCCAAAAATATAGAAACGTAGAAAAAGCAAAAGATTGATTGCCAAACACAGGAGAAATTGCTGAGGGAAAGTCAGAATTACAAAGCTGTTGGGCAAGATAAGGCTTGCAATCTAGAATAAAAGCTAAAGGAAAGGCCAATAATAAGAAAAACCTGATAATTAGAAGATACTGCAGCCAATATAAGCCATTCAGAAACCTCAAGCAGGCTGTTGAAACAACAAAACTGCCAACTTTGCTAAAGTAAACATAGAAAATAAAGCAAAGTATACAGCATTGAACTTCATC
>JABUQX010128865.1:0-7500 GCA_015478945.1 Trachelipus rathkii | reverse complement strand
ATATATATCATATATAAATATTATATTTATTATTATGAATGCCGCTTACCATTGGCTCAAACGGTTAGGGAGCGACGGAGTTCGCATGAGGCAATGGTCGCGGGTTCGAATTTCTAGTTAGGATCCTACGTAGAAAATTACCTAGAGAAGTATCCCCCTCCTTTGAATAGGGCTTTGCCCGTGAGGCTCGCCACACAAAAAATAATAATAAAATAAAATAATATAAAAAAAAAAATAAAAATAAAATAAAAATAAAAATTAAAAATAAAAATAATTAAAAATAATGATTAAAATGATATATTTCCTTTTAAAATAAAAAATAATAAAATTAATAAATAATAATTAATATAAATAAATTATTATAATAATAATAATAATAAAATAATTAATTAATAATATTATAAATTAAATAATAATAAATAATAATAATAATATATATAATATTAATAATATTATTAATATCTAGTAATATATTGAAAAGGCACATCCATATTATATTAATTAAATACCTAAAAAATAATAAGCAATAATAATTAATTTAATTAAATTGATTTCTATATGTTATTCATTATCTCATTAACATATCGTATATTATATATTGACAATAACATAAATAAAAAATAAACTAATAATAATTAATAATTATTATGTTTAAGAGACCTTGATAATAAAAATTCCAGAGGGAGAGTGAGTGTGAAATAAAAATGAATGGTGAAGTGTGTGATGTTGATTATTTGCCATGTATTTAATAGTATAAGATATTATAACCTTTTTTTTCAATTCTGGAACCATCTAAATAATATAGTGCAAGTTGAGTATTGATGAATTTTCATACGAAGCCATTGGATATTTAATTAAGACAACATTTAAATTAATATCAAATCCTAATATGTTTGTATAAAGCTATGCGTAAATTAGGATAAGGTTTTAAATAAAACCATATAAGTTTTATATGATAATGATTAAATGTGTTAACTAGATATTTGAATACATATGATTTATATGTCTATAAAAACCTTCGTTATCAGCATTTTATTTAATGTATGATTTTGATGCTGTTTCAAGCCTCCTGAAAGTATTTCTTTCAACAGGAGAAATTTTCTTTAAAAAATTATTCTTGGAAAAAATAAAGATACTGTAAGACGTTGCAAAGATTGTGATGGACCCTTTTTCTATATTATGACCTTCTAGGAGCTGTTATATCGTCTTCTTAGCACTGTTCGGAGACATATAGGTATTCAATGAAATATATAATTGGCTTTATTTTTTAATATTTGATTACTCAGATGCTTTTCAATGATAATAAAGAGGGTTAAGAGTCGTTTAGTGAATACCTCACGAAGATGAATTTCAATTATTGCACAAAAAAATAAATAAAATTTAAAATTAAAGTTCATAATTAGATTATTCTATAAATGTATGTTTAACTGATGTGAGGTTGAGAAAGTCCTTAATACTCTTTCTCATTCACTTTGGATAGGGACGTTTCCTAGATGGTAAATATATGATCCAAGGAAAACTAGCATAAAGTCAGAGGTGTTAGCATTCTATGCAGCTTCTGAGAAAATCCTCAAGACTCTCAAAAAATTCATAGTAATTTTTATTTTGTATTAATTTTTGCTTTTTATCTCTATTTTTTTTAAGTTTCAGTTTACAGACATTTATTTTATCAAGATTGTTAAAATATTAAAAATAAAATTTATTCCTTTCGGAAGTATATAGTCCGAACTGACAATGATTTTTGATGGTATTCAGATAATTATCGGATGAAACTGGAGGTACATTACTAAAATAACTTACATACCCAAAGACAGTTTAGTAAACTAAGTACATTGCAAATCTCCATATTGTTGCTTTTTATCTATTACTTATATAATTTACAATAGAAAATAATGATTAAATAATAGCCCAAAAGCAAAATTTAATGTGTGACTGATTGAGAAAGAACATATGATAAAATTGAGATCACGTATAGTTATCTGGAATGTAGGCTTGAGAAAAGCATTCCAAAAATCATACATTTTAAAAATTAAATTGAATTTATTCATGCTCAATTGCAAAATACGTAACATCAAAGATACAAGAGCATGTATCCATAATGATATATGACATATGTAGCGAAATAATCTTTAGTTGGCCTATTGAATCTAAAATATAATACAATTAATATGAAGTTATATTGTTAAATAACATAAACCCATAATTTAACGAATCTATATAAATAATATAATCTATAGACATTTAATATAATTTAAATAATATATAAATTAATTAATTAAATTTATATAAATAAATAATATATTAACGTGGACACGCGGAACGATTAAATTAATAATTAAATAATTAAATAAACTAATAATTTAATATTAAATTATATATAAATAACTATAAATTTATTTAAACTATATTATAAAATATAATATAAATAATTAAATTATAAAATAATATTAATAATATATATAAATTATATATATATGAAACGGAAAATAATAACGAAAATAATAATATAATTAATAATAATAATATAATATAAATAATTAAATTAAATTAATAAATAACAACAACTAATCATCTACGGTATTTACTAGCCCTAAGTGATTCTCTGTTTTTTTTATTTCTTTCATTTATCATTTACTTTGTACATTAAATTCTTGCTGGATCCATATCTACTCACGTTAACCATTCCATATTTCTATCACTTAAGTACTATATTTAAATATAATATATATATATTATATATATATATTAAAATTTATATATTATATAATTATATATATATAATTATTATATATAATTATAAATTATTAATTATATATATTATAATTATATATTATAAATATAATTAATATAATTATATATTTCAATATTTATAATTTGAACCTTCATTAATTTAAGTTATTTTCAATATTTATCCTTTATCAACTAAATAGAGTGTTATTTACTCTGTGTATGAACTTCCTTTCATCATCTGATAAACATCTATGTTTATTTAACTAAAATACTCTTTTATGAATTTATTTTAATAAGTTATTAAATCATCTAATAAAGAGTTTACAAAAATTCTTCTCCTAATCATGATCATATTAATATTACATATCTATCTTCTATATCTACTTCTATTCTTAATCTTCTAATCTTCATCTCTATATTAATTCATCTATATCTCTAACTTTAATCTCTATCTAGTTTTTCTTTTTTTCGCATATTAAATCAAAAATTATATTAATCACTTTTATTTTTCCTACAGGATATCTTTAGATATAAAGCTCGACTGCTACGCAGAAGAACAATAACAATTTGAGCTGAGCAAGTACAAAGCTGGTTGAATCTTTATTGATCTAACACATTTTTTCATTTTAACCTTTTAAAGTAAAGCTTATACTATAATCTAAATTTTCGGATATAAGATATTAATTAATAATATATATTAATATAATATAAATACTATAATAGATAGTAATAATTATTAAAAAAATAATAATTAAAAAACTAATAATAATTAATAATAATTAAAACAACAACAACAAAATATACATATATTAACTAAATAATTCCAGGGCAACAGCAACAACAACAACAATTAATAACAAGATTTATCGTACACATTGTAATTTCTATTAAACTTGTGATTATAGCGATTAATTATAATATATATATAATTATATACTTAATATAGACTTCATAACAATGTTTTCATATTTAATTATAATTTGAAAAATTCTAAGATATGTGTCTTAATATATTATCTACAGAATTACTATTAAATTGTGCATTATTTTATTATTATTTATAATAAATGATACTAATGACAAAAGCCTAATCAACTCACAGCTTACGAACGAAATATAATAAAAAACATTACTAACTTAATATATAACACAAGTTTCCAAATACTTTAAACAACTCAGTTATATTATACAATAATATGACCATCCAAACAGCATTCCTAATAAAAAACGTTATAAACCTATTTCACACCTGTTTACCAGCATATCCTCATCAATAACAATTATTCAATGTGTTAATTTACATTAAACATCATAACTATTTAAACTAAAATTTAGCATTTAAATCTCTGAGATCTAATCATATTAAAACTGTTGAACAATAATAAGATATATATTATTTTTCTCAATCTTATATACAAAATTTTTATTTTATCAATACATATAAATCGTATGCCTATAGCGGGGATAAATTGTTGATTCTTCATAGGTTTTGCGCTGTATAATATCATAAATCCCAACACGCTAAGTAAAAAGGTGTTTCAGCCTATTGTTGAAGTTCCTCTATACCAATATATCTATAAATCAATAATTAATATATGTTTCAGTTAATTTTTGCACGAAAAATTGAAATATAAAAATTACAAAAGAATAAGTCAATGGTATGAAAATAAATTAATATTTGAATATATTAAATACTAATTATTAATTTTAAAGCTTTATTTCAATCTCATAATTTAGTAATATTCAGTAAAAATTCAATAACAAAACTCCAATTCATCCTTGCTCGTCTTACTACCCGTTCTCCAACCCTGCCTGTTGATCTATTAGATGGAACGCCTGATTCTAAACTCATTATTATCAATGTAATCTCATATATTGGACTCATAACAATATACATAAAATAATATGTACTTTTATTATCTAAATTCTAACGATATATAATTTTAATAATTATGACTAGTAAAACATAAGATTATTTATTTATGCAATTCTAATTTCTTATTATATAACAATATTTATTTATTCATTAACCGCTGACTACGGAATATAAATGTACTATTGCTAAATCCTAAACAGCTTCACCACCGCCTAATACTTCTCCGGGATCTGGAATCAATCCTGAAATAAATTTCAAGCCTCCTCTCCAGTCTCTCTGCTGTACTCTGAACACTGAAGCCCCGAATTAACTATAATAAGGACTTTTTCTGAAACATACATGCAGGTCTTAGAATTTTATAACAGAAATGTTTTTATAAAGAATTTTGAAAATTGAAAAGAATTTTGAAAATTGAAAATTACTTCTCACAGCTTCACCACCGCCTAATACTTCTCCGGGATCTGGAATCAATCCTGAAATAAATTTCAAGCCTCCTCTCCAGTCTCTCTGCTGTACTCTGAACACTGAAGCCCCGAATTAACTATAATAAGGACTTTTTCTGAAACATACATGCAGGTCTTAGAATTTTATAACAGAAATGTTTTTATAAAGAATTTTGAAAATTGAAAAGAATTTTGAAAATTGAAAATTACTTCTCACAGCTTCACCACCGCCTAATACTTCTCCGGGATCTGGAATCAATCCTGAAATAAATTTCAAGCCTCCTCTCCAGTCTCTCTGCTGTACTCTGAACACTGAAGCCCCGAATTAACTATAATAAGGACTTTTTCTGAAACATACATGCAGGTCTTAGAATTTTATAACAGAAATGTTTTTATAAAGAATTTTGAAAATTGAAAAGAATTTTGAAAATTGAAAATTACTTCTCACAGCTTCACCACCGCCTAATACTTCTCCGGGATCTGGAATCAATCCTGAAATAAATTTCAAGCCTCCTCTCCAGTCTCTCTGCTGTACTCTGAACACTGAAGCCCCGAATTAACTATAATAAGGACTTTTTCTGAAACATACATGCAGGTCTTAGAATTTTATAACAGAAATGTTTTTATAAAGAATTTTGAAAATTGAAAAGAATTTTGAAAATTGAAAATTACTTCTCACAGCTTCACCACCGCCTAATACTTCTCCGGGATCTGGAATCAATCCTGAAATAAATTTCAAGCCTCCTCTCCAGTCTCTCTGCTGTACTCTGAACACTGAAGCCCCGAATTAACTATAATAAGGACTTTTTCTGAAACATACATGCAGGTCTTAGAATTTTATAACAGAAATGTTTTTATAAAGAATTTTGAAAATTGAAAAGAATTTTGAAAATTGAAAATTACTTCTCACAGCTTCACCACCGCCTAATACTTCTCCGGGATCTGGAATCAATCCTGAAATAAATTTCAAGCCTCCTCTCCAGTCTCTCTGCTGTACTCTGAACACTGAAGCCCCGAATTAACTATAATAAGGACTTTTTCTGAAACATACATGCAGGTCTTAGAATTTTATAACAGAAATGTTTTTATAAAGAATTTTGAAAATTGAAAAGAATTTTGAAAATTGAAAATTACTTCTCACAGCTTCACCACCGCCTAATACTTCTCCGGGATCTGGAATCAATCCTGAAATAAATTTCAAGCCTCCTCTCCAGTCTCTCTGCTGTACTCTGAACACTGAAGCCCCGAATTAACTATAATAAGGACTTTTTCTGAAACATACATGCAGGTCTTAGAATTTTATAACAGAAATGTTTTTATAAAGAATTTTGAAAATTGAAAAGAATTTTGAAAATTGAAAATTACTTCTCACAGCTTCACCACCGCCTAATACTTCTCCGGGATCTGGAATCAATCCTGAAATAAATTTCAAGCCTCCTCTCCAGTCTCTCTGCTGTACTCTGAACACTGAAGCCCCGAATTAACTATAATAAGGACTTTTTCTGAAACATACATGCAGGTCTTAGAATTTTATAACAGAAATGTTTTTATAAAGAATTTTGAAAATTGAAAAGAATTTTGAAAATTGAAAATTACTTCTCACAGCTTCACCACCGCCTAATACTTCTCCGGGATCTGGAATCAATCCTGAAATAAATTTCAAGCCTCCTCTCCAGTCTCTCTGCTGTACTCTGAACACTGAAGCCCCGAATTAACTATAATAAGGACTTTTTCTGAAACATACATGCAGGTCTTAGAATTTTATAACAGAAATGTTTTTATAAAGAATTTTGAAAATTGAAAAGAATTTTGAAAATTGAAAATTACTTCTCACAGCTTCACCACCGCCTAATACTTCTCCGGGATCTGGAATCAATCCTGAAATAAATTTCAAGCCTCCTCTCCAGTCTCTCTGCTGTACTCTGAACACTGAAGCCCCGAATTAACTATAATAAGGACTTTTTCTGAAACATACATGCAGGTCTTAGAATTTTATAACAGAAATGTTTTTATAAAGAATTTTGAAAATTGAAAAGAATTTTGAAAATTGAAAATTACTTCTCACAGCTTCACCACCGCCTAATACTTCTCCGGGATCTGGAATCAATCCTGAAATAAATTTCAAGCCTCCTCTCCAGTCTCTCTGCTGTACTCTGAACACTGAAGCCCCGAATTAACTATAATAAGGACTTTTTCTGAAACATACATGCAGATCTTAGAATTTTATAACAGAAATGTTATTGAAAAGAATTTTGAAAATTGAAAATAATTTTGCATATTTTACGGTACTTCACAGAGGTTAACCACAGCCTAATACTTCTCCGGGATCTGGAATCAATCCTGAAATAAATTTCAAGCCTCCTCTCCAGTCTCTCTGCTGTACTCTGAACACTGAAGCCCCGAATTAACTATAATAAGGACTTTTTCTGAAACATACATGCAGGTCTTAGAA